>VMBQ01000128.1:92634-102955 GCA_007657795.1 Dreissena rostriformis
GCCCCATAAACACTCAAAATCAACGAATATTTCATATATATATATATATATATATAACAAGATACAAAATGCTTCATTATTTGTTTGTGGTACAATATATTCCATTTAAATTTCCTGCAACAATATCCATTCATACGACACACACACATTATATTGGTACTTAAACATATGTTAAATATATTGTACCGCACACAATAAAAAAGAGCATTTTGCATCTTCTAACATCTTTGTTAGCAGACCACATCTAGCGTTGAAATTTTGGCTATTTCTGTAAGGTACACTGATTGTTCTGGGTTAACTTTATTTTACGAAATATTTACGAAATATTCGTTGATTTTGAGTGTAAATGGGGCTTTAAGCTTTTTTTTTTTATTAATGTAGTACATTATTAGTTAGATATATTCTAATATCTTCTCCATAATCACACCAATATTGCCCAGCGCTGCAATGGAGCAAGGTGTCATATTGTTTGTTCCGAGTTTGACAACTTTTTTATATATAATGTTTCGGTATTGAAACAGAGAAACAGATAATGGTGAGATAAATCCTTTTATCTTAGCTGATAGTTTTCTATATTTCACTACGTTCAATAAAATGAGCTCTGCAGCCAGGAGCAAAAAGGTTGTAACATGTCTGTTGACTTATCATTTTACCATTTAACATATTTTTAAAGCAGGCTTTGAGATTAAATTGGTGCAAAAACGTACCGCGTGACACACAATTTCAATAGCGCGTGGTACCTTTTTTGCACCAAGGTGGCAAAAAAACTATAAAAGCCTCACACACTGTCCTAATCCTTCCCCTCCCAGCAGTTATTTATTTAATTAGATGGGTAAAATGTAGATGTTACAATGCACCAATAAGTTGTTGTTTGTACAATTTCCCAGACAGCCCAGCCCTAATGAGTTAGATATCAGTAACCTGTGCCAGACATTTCTTGGCAATTACAATATACCTATGATGACACTACGTTGTGATATTAATCACGATACAGTTCCATCCTAATTGCTTGCACCTGTTGACCTGCGAATGTCAGGGCCCATAACTCTGCTTTCTTGGGCTTTATCATCAATAATGACCCAATTAAAAATAACAATTTATTGAGTTATGGGACACGTAATTATTTAAATTTTGGCAAACCAATTATTAAAAGACAATTTCTCTCCTGCTACTGAAATTGTCAGACTGTTTCTCTGCAAGCCAAAAGCATAAGTTATCAATTTAGATTTAAAATTGCCCCAAACTACAATAACTATGTCACATGCATGGGCCTTTGGACTCTATAATTATGGTATTTGCATTAAAGGTTTAAACTATAATTCAAATAAAATTAGGAATAATGTGGTATTCGTAAAACTTCTTGTGGGAAGTCCTGAAGATATCTGGAATCTTGCGCCTTACTTTTAACGGTATTTAAATTATATATTTTTCACTTTGAAATAAAATTTGTGATTTTGTTTTGTTAAAATATTGTTTAATTTTTTTCCTATGCCTTGGTTACTCTTAAACTTAAGACTTCATGGTTTTGATTCAATATATTAGTATTATATTTTTGTTTTACATTTTTTTGTTTAATACCAAATACCTCATTACTATGACATGTTTTCATAATTACATGAATTTAGAGGAATGTGAATTCAAATCACATATTTTCTATAACAATTTGTATTGCTATCGGATATCACATTAACTCATAAAAACCCTGATGTAATTGCAAGATAATGTTCATACTTATAATAATTCTTTATAACTGAATTAATTACTCAAACACTTCAGAGTTAATTACATGTTGGATTATATGTACGTTCTAACATTGAATCTTACATCCTCAAGTACAGCCATACGTTGCACGTAAGACTCAATTAAAGCCAATTGTTAATAGGTAGAGAGAATAACATTAAATGATGATTACTCCTATACAAATTATTAATTAAACAATATGAGCCACACTTTCGGAAAATGGGGTTTAATGAATATCCGTAAAGTGTTGTCCTAGACACGTTTTGCCAAAACTGCATTTTCGTCAAGAAGAGTCTTCCTTTAAACAAAGAAAAACAATAAAAGGGAACTTGTCGACATTTTACGCACATGCATCAAAACCCGTTTTCCTAGAGCGAGGCGCATATGCAATTGTATGTCGATGTTATGTTAATAACAAAGTCCTAATATTCTGGTCTCCAAGCTGTTGTGTGTCCATTATTCATAATATTGGCAACATCGTTCAAAATTAAAAAAACATTGCAGGAAATTCCATAAATATTGTTTTGTGGACCGAAATAACAGCGTGTCCTGGAGTAATATAAAAATCTTATTAAACCATGTTAACAAATAAACTCCACATCAGTTGCATCAATAAAAGTATAGCAAAAAACGCAACTTATAATACAACTGTAGCTAATATGAACACTTCAAAGCAAAAAAAGTTGACAACACTCTGTGAAACAATTGGACTGCTTCAATGACCAAGAATCCTCCATGGCCAAGGAAATTAATTTCAAGAGCAAAGCCCCGATGTAATAAAACACCGTGTGCCAATAATCATGAAAATTGATTCCCGGCCATATGGGATTAGACCATCTTTGTTTAGAGTAGTCAAGTTTGCAAACAGCCTAGCCAGCTTTAAACAATACCCATGTTTTGACATTTATGAAGCTGGTAATCTCTCATAAAGAATGGAAGCAAACTTGAAAAACCCGACGGCTGGTATTAACTTATAATTCTGCAAATATTCCAAATCGTTCTGTAAATATTCAAAATTGATCTTCGTCAACAGAAATCTGACAGAGATGAATATGTGCTTAAATCTTGTTGAGTGAAGTAAAAGTCAGTTATAAAAGGATAGTTATTCAACTGATATGTTGGGCAATTTACCTACTTAAATTTTATTAAACAAGTGAACATTACAGGGGTTTACTTGCATATATGACAGCCACTTGCCCAGACAGCATGTTACTTTGAACATATTCTTGCCCCCAGTAAAGAATGGTTGCACAATGGTATAGTTAATGTTTGTTCATACTTAGTATATGCATTACATTCATAACAAAATGTAATTTAGTAAACTGTTTCTGAAGAACATTTCTTGTGACCAGCTAAATACTAGTCAAAGTTTGAAACTGTATATTGAACCGTGAACCACTTCAGTTACTGTGTTAGATTGCCTCTGCTTAGTTAAGAGAATTCCTCCAAACATTGTCTGCCAATCTCATCCTTTAAAAGATTCACAGGAAATCACAGGAAATCATTTGTTAATACTTTCCCGTTCACAAGTGAAAATGGCTATATGCAAACAGCATAAAACCAGAACAGCCTGTGAGTAGAGTAACTCGCAGTCTGTTCAGATTTTATGCCGTTTGCTGCTCATCACAACTTAGGGTTGGAAATGCAGCTTTTAAAGCTTGAATCTAGTTAGAAAGGTCGAAAATTGTATTTGATTTTCAAAGGACTTGAAATGCGTCAAAATGCGTATCTCAGTGGAAACGGGTTTGTCGGGCCTATCTCTTGAAATGGATGACACGGTTTGTTGAATATTATGTTACAGCTTAACCTTGGAGGCTTTTTGATCATTAAATGAACTTATATATCATTAAATAGAGGACATTTGTTTACTTTTGGGGTCTTACACTGAAATATTTTCCTCTGTAAAGTTAGAAATTAATATTTTCACGAGCGCTTGTACTGATTTACATGTTCTCAAAATAGCGCAGTAGCAGAATGCGTCATACACAGCTGATCGGTGTTGTTAAACTGACGAAGTGTTTGCAGAGGTGTGTCGTGAAACGACAGTTGACTTAACAAATATGTCAAATATCTAGACTCCTGTGTTCTTCTCACAGATGTGTTTAAGTTAATAAAGGTTTTTGGTATACACGGATATCTGACTCTTTTTTATTTTTATTATATTGAAATACCTTTTGCTTCTACATAGTATTAACAACATATCTATAAACTTTCATGTTATTAGGTTGAAACTGAGGAACTAGTTTGCGGCACAAAGTACTTTGTGTAACATGCAGACCAACCAACAGACCAACCAACCAACAGACCAACCAACCAACAGACCAACCATCAGACCAACCAACAGTTTTAGTAACCCCCCTCTCCCCCCCAAAAAAAACACACACACACACTTTTGTTTGCAGGGGTATACGTAAATAGGTCCCACTGATTGGGACAGGTCACATTAAGCAATATTTGGGATCGACAGACATGAACACACAGAAAAAGGTAAAGCTTAGTAATTTACATAATTAAAAAAAAAACTCTCAATGTTTATATAATGGCCGTAAGGCCAAGAATATAAAGTATCCACAATAGGCTAATGGCTATACAAAGAGAAATCTATAATAATACTTTCCATTGATCAAAGCAATTCTCTCTGTGGAGCAAAGCAATCTGATGACCATTTCTGGGAAATCATTTCTGGCGTGAATATTAATATACATCGAACCATGAACGTTCATGAAAATGGATGATAGGATCATGAGGGACTTAGGAAATCATTCATTCCATTCATACAATATGAATATACTTAATACGTAATATATGAGGCGCTTCATATCAAAGTGGGTCTAATGCTATATGCTGCCAGCGTAGATCCAGACTAGCCTGCTCATTTGCAAAGTCTGGTCAGGAAATACCCTGGCCACTATAAAGTTTCCCAAAATTGTGTGGTCTTATTAGCGGTCCTGACCAGACTATGCGAATGTGCTGGCTGGTCTGGAATTACGCAGGGCACATATGGCACAAGACCCATTTTCGTTTGACGTGGCTCATATAGTCTAACAAGTTCAGAGATATAACCTGCTATTCGTAATCCTATTTGTAATGCATAAGGTGGTTATTCTGGTAAAATATCCAAACACAGTAACTTAACTTAAATGAAACTACATGTTACTTTGATACACTGTTAATTTAACATTTTAAAGTACAAAACAGGTTACGAACATATATTTTAATCATTCAAATGCTTTGTTTCGAAGGAAATTACAAGTCGCTTTATGTATAGGTTTAGCACAGAGTATGTTCTGGTTGTGCAACGAACTACACATATAATGTATAGGTTACTCAACAAAGTTCCTGTATCCATGATATCGATGGCATGTGTATTGATACAATGTTTCGTTGTAAAACATATACCCGACGTCGAAAAGAAACGGACTACGCTTTGACCTCGTAAGCCCCCAGTGATAATAATGCCAACACTATAATTTTGTTTCAGCTTTCCCTCCTAATATATATGCGAAAATTAATGAGAACAAAATTTTGGAAGTATCTGAGCATAAAAGTTGCAGGTTTTCAAAAGTTTTGCTGCTTATGTTTTCCCGATGAATATGCCAAGATAGTGGCGTCTGTGTACACAAGATATAAACAGTATACTCTCCCAATGAGGTTTTTGTTTCCATTATGAAGGCTTCCCGGGAAAATATTCAATTATATTACTGGATCTATGTTTATTTTTGGTGTGTGCAATATTAAAGGATCCACACGGATGTTTATCGGCAGCTAACAGTAAGACTTGTAGCAGATGGCACGGATACTTCTTATCTGCTGAGAAATATGAAACATAATTCCTCCGACTTTTTTTGCAGTTTCAAAGTGAGATACATGTCAGAACATTTTCGGTTTTCGGGATGCGATTTATTTCAGATTTCAGCAGTAATTAACACATTTTTTCCAAAGCAACACTACTGTCAGTGTTATATGAAATCTGAGCATTTCAAACTATTTATAAACATATCAGTCATTTATGGGTTGGTTATCTGTAATATGTGATCTTTGTAACTGTTATTGCAATAAAGTGATAATAATTTCTGAGAAATGAAACATCTGTTGCATAGCTGCATCTTATGACATGCATCATGCGATTGCGCAGGCTGGTCTGGAGCTTAGCTGGCGGCATGTGGTAAATGACCCATTTTCACATGACGCAGGTCCTATTAGACAAGCAAAATATTATTTTCATCATCTAAACCAGAATACTTTAAATATTGGAGCATAAAATGGCTGGAAAAAAAACAGACCTTTGAATGAAGTCATCAATGTCCAAATCATAATCACATCATGATGGTAGGTCAATATTCTTGTAGTTCAACATAACGTTTATGTTGTTTATGTTTATGTTCCAAAATAATACATTATTTGTTGCATTGGTGACTTGTAATGTTGCTTTTGATGGTCGGAAGGTATATTATATAAAGTTCATGGCAGTGATGTTCCAATGGCTTATACTGCAGTCGTGTGAATCAAGCCATCAGAACACCACAGTCATGATATATTCCCGTTTTATTAAATACTGTATTATCAGGCTACCATTAAAGTCATCACTCCACCACATGGTCTAAACCTAAAATATTCACTTAATACAAAGTGTAGATGGCGAAAAGTCCTTAAGTTGACATGTCATCTGAGGCGACAAATCTTACTAAGGCCTGAATAAACATGTTTGGAGAGACATCTCTAGGCCAATTATTTCCCAATTATTTTGCTTGTATGCACAACTGCTGGACACTAATCAAGCCATTATTGATTGGAGGAGAGTGGTCAGTTACCGTATTTGTCATAATTTAAACATTTTTTTCAGTGTTCACACATGACAGTTTTTTATGGGAAAGTGTGTATAAACTATTAATGTCAATGACTTAATAAAGAAAGTAAACAAAGGCAATAGAAAAGCTTAAATTTCACATACAGCAAAATAATAACAACAAAAGTGCGAAAAAAAATTAACAGTGTTGATCGTTTTTTACATTTGAATTCAGACATTCCCAAATTTGCCAAACATGCAAAGGAATATTCATATAAAAACAGGATACACCAACTCTACAGAAGTTATAACAAAAACAACTTATACAATGCCAGACCAATTTAAAGCTTATAATCGACCAATCACTATTTTGTTGGTAATCAAGCCTACTTGGATCAACCACAACAAAATAGTGCTCAGCAACTCATTACGAAGAACAGAAAATGTGCCAAAAAACACAAAAACAATGTAAATCACAGCAAATAATTTCAACTCTCTCATATAATCGCAAACTACCACTTTTTATTATAAATACGGTACCTAGAATTCAGAAAGTCCACTGGGTAATAAGGTTGTTTGAGGACATGGTTTGGAAGTCTGTAGAGCCCGAGTTCAATACAACAAAATACCCTCATTAGCCCAAAGGCATGCACACATTAGTTTTCAGAATGAGCAGGGAAATCATTGGTTATCTGACAGACATGCGACTTCAAGTATGTTTTGTACTGAAAGCAATGCAGCCGTGTTCATGTCAGCATGTATGTACGAGGAGTATACATGGATAAATAAGGATAAATAATCGTGGCAAGAAAAGACATGGGCTGCTGTCAATTTCTCCCACAGCAATTTATGTGCAAATAAATAACCTGCATTCTTCTGGAAAATATTGCCAGTAATCATGTATAGACCATGATTACTTATAGCGGTCAGCCAATTTCGGAAATTGTTGTGTTTTTGTTGGAAAGTGTGTATATTCCATTTTCTCATTTTGTTCTGCAGCAATGACAATTACTCTACGGCTGGTCCTTGTTATTTTACTGTTATTATACTGTTATTTTACTGGTATTATACTGTTATTATACTGTTATTTTACTGTTATTATACTGGTATCATACTGTTATTTATCCTTTATACAGAGAGGGTAATGACGTGATAGTCAAGATGGCAACATCCAAGCCAAGACAGTTATTTTTCGCCGTTTAATACCTTTTATTACTTTTGTTTAATTTTTAAATGACACTCACTAACCTGCCATATCAGGAAGAAAGTGATCAGCGTTTATTTCGTATTTAAATTCTCTTTTTATCTTAACTTTACTTGCTGCAAAATTTCGTAATGGCGCTGTAATTAGGTCATCCCGCTAAGAAATTTTGCAGCAAGTAAAGTCGAGATATAAAGCAAATATTCATATGATATAAAAGCTAATCACTTTCTTGCCGATATGGCTGGAAAGTGAGTGGCATTTTAACAATTAATTAAAGTAATAAAAATACCTGTCTCGGCATGGACGTCGCCATCTTGTTTGTCACGTGATTACCCCCTCTGTATACAGACCATTTCACAGTGAGAACAGAATATTGATGGAAAAAACGTTGTGAGGCTTAATAATTAACCATGTGACTTTTTCAGCCAATTAAAACTAGGAGCTACTATTGTAACACGGATTGCGTCTGATTAAGTTATTGGGTAGTGAATGGCCACTGGTACTCCTGATGAAAATCTCTGTATGTCAAGCTCCAACAGGCATATTCGAGCAACTAATGTTGCCATTGTTTAAAAAAAGCATTGTTTCATACAGTTATTCTTGGACACCAATTCTGACTTCAGGTCAATACGAGTAGATTCCTATTCATTGTATACAAATGACCAAGTCCATGTGAATACATGATGTTCTAGATGTGAAAATTTAGGTCATCGTTTAAAGAAACTTATTTTATTATGGTTCATCTCGTTATGAGCGTTTTCCAGAACAATAAATGACCGTTTTAAGTAATGCTCATTTAAAAAGCAAACACTGCTGTTTTTGCAATTGCTATACTTCAAAACACATAAAATATGCAGTTTCACTTTACAATATTCAACAATTCGTTACAGCTGCAAATATAAGTTACCCAGTAATTATCTCTCTTTTTTGGGATTGTGTTACATAATTAATGGGTCTTCAACTTCAAATAACATGTTACATTACCGGTATTCATGTTTGTTTTTTAAGAAGATGGTATACTAATGAAAGTAATGAAAACCCCATATACTATAGATTTTGTTATCATTCTGCAGTTGAATAATTTTAAATGGCATTTCCAGGTGCTTACACGAATGCCTAAGAGTGTTATGGTAAAGCTTTGAGAAATTATTGCTTTACCATATTTAATATGTTTAAGGCCTTTGCTTTTTTATTCTTTGTATAACACCCCCCCCCACATACACACACTGATGAAAACAAAGAAAACCATTGATTTCCGAAAGAAAAAGAGAAAATCTCCAGCTTTTTAAATTCACACTGCTCCTGATCAATCAAATTAATCAAAATAACTTATCTGGATTGATGTGAGGAAAAAAAAGCATTTCATTTTGAAACAAACTAATTGATGCCAATTGATGTATTATTCAAAGTTCATTTAATAGTGTGTTGATCTGACATATATCTTATACAGAAATTGTAGGCTTAAACAAACATTTAACACACAACCTGTAATATCTGAAATTTCTAAAATCAACATTAGGATAAATATACCCTGAAGTTCAGTTTGCTTATCTATTGAAATAAAAACAGAAGTTTGTTTTTCTTTCTATGTATGTTTGGTAACAAGTTTAATAGTTCCATAGTTTACCCTTGTCTCATCCATCATATTTACACTATTTAATATGACAAGGACCTTTTAAGTATACAAAGAGAGAGAGAGCACCATTCAGCTGAAACTGAAATATCAAAAGCCAGTGGCATGAGCTGACCTATGGTCATTAAATACTGGACATAGATGACCACTACTGACCCCAATGTACTAGATAGCCATATGCTTGGATGCACAGGGATAGCTTTATTGCACTCAAGGGATAATCAAGCGAAATGTGCCGGAAAATTAAACTGGAGTCAGAGTAATTAAGGTGCTAGCCATGCAGTATCCAATCAAAGGGGGTCATTGAAATGTTCTTGTTGCTAAACACTAACATAGTGGATACAAAAGCTTTTTGTATTACCTTGAAATGTGGTTTTCATGCATATGCACCGTCAAGAAAACTTAAAAGTAACAGTGTGTGAAAGAACAACAATATATATATCTTGAAATTTCAGAAGGAAACCTTTTTGATTCTGCTTCAAATTACATTATATAGCACTAGGTATTGCATGCATGGCATACTGCTGGTACAAGCGGAATCATAATATGAGCTATGAATAGCATAATAATGATTGATGAATAGTATCCAATGAAGTTATTCTCATCATCTACATAAAGAGACAATACAGCTTTACAACATGGACATAAAACATGTGGGCATCATTGAATTACTTGTCATTTGGGCACCCGGGTATCACAAAGATTTTTTCGCCAAACAACCTCTAACACACTGTCCATCTGCCAATTCAATTTGCATCAACAAATAACCCTGCATCTAAATCAATTAGGCAAATTTCTTGAAATCTCTCCAACCTCTGGCTATCACTTTAATAGGGCACTGACCAAGCATCCTAAATAAGATAACAAGGGCCTTACTATCATCAAATGCCTTTTAGTCAATACAGAAAATATGTGCTTGATTAACCAATTTTGTCAGATGCCATTTTGGAATAATTAT
>VMBQ01000128.1:103532-235181 GCA_007657795.1 Dreissena rostriformis
GTCAAGGGACCGACCCCCTGACCGACTAATGGACAGTAGTAAAGCGATATCCCCCCCTGCTTCTTCAACGGGGGGGGGGGGAGCTTAACAATCAAACAAATGCCCAGTGGTTTGTGGAATATATCAAACAAACAATATAACTCTATGAACAAGACAATTTGATTTAAATGCCAATTTTCTCAAAAATCCTTAGCTACTTTGGAGCAATGCCTCGCTGTATAGTATGGCTTTACATTGTGATTGGCCATTTAATCATAGCTGGGCAGGTACCACTTTCATCCCATGATAAATACTATAATTGATACAACTTCGTCCAGAAATACATTAGTTCTTTTGTATAAGAAAATTGTTTGAGCCTCTCTCTGGGAAAAAAGGGTTACATGCATGTTTGTAAAGTGTCGTCGCAGATTAGCCTAGGCGGTCAACACAGGCTAATCAGGAACAACAGTTTCTGTTTTCCAGATGATAATACCTGGGCCCATGCGCTTTTATGTAAGATCTGGTAATTTACATCAGTGAAATGCATGGTCTCCAACAACATGTGTCAGTTGTCAATCATTCTAGAAAGATAGAGCTGTTTTTGCACCTCTGAAATTGCTACCAGAAGATGCAGTTAGATTGTTAGAAAACACGGCACAATTGTTTGTCTATCAAAGCACTCCTGTCAGACTTCTACCAAACATACATCTCCAGACTCAATTCTTTCAAATAACTTCTATGGAAAAATGCACGCCTGATTTCAGACTGAGACCAAAATAACAAGGGGGTAATCACGTGATATTCAAGATGGTGACGACCATGCCGACAGGTATTTTTTTTGGTTTTGTATACCCTTTTGTTTAATTTGTAAATGCCGCTTACTTTCCAGTCATAACAGTAAGAAAGTGATTAGCGTTTATTTCAAAATTAATATTCGCTTTATATCTTGACTTTACTCGCTACGAATTTTCCCGGGGTTAGGGAAGTAGTGGGGTTATGAAAAAATAAACTACAAAAGAAGCAAGATAACAATGGCTCAGGTAAATAACACTTTGTTGTGTTGTAGGCTGCAGCTACAAATCCATTATTTATGCCACGTGAATTGCAAATGCAGCTGCAATATCCCCTGCTAAGTTTACACTTAATGATCTTGATTTTCGCAATTCATCAAAAAATGCAGTTAAGATATGTATCTTGAACCCTCCTTTTTTCAATTTGTTGAACAACGCCCGAGTTTTACCTGGATTTTCAGCCTGGATAAGCAAGTTAATGTATTTATCGCTAAGACAATATATGGCATTATGTAACCTCATGTATGGCATTATGTAACCTCTTGTATATATAGAAGGCTGGTTCCCAAATGATTTGAATGAATAAAAAAAGTTGAAAAGAAATAACTGGAAAAAATAACAGTATACTTAGATTTCTGGTAAAATTGCCCACACAAATTCATTGAGTATAATTCATCAAGCTATTTAACAATTAATATAACTCATCTCAATTTTTAGGTATAAGTTAGTGCTTTAGATTTGTTTAATGCTGTAGCATCAATCTGGTATTATCATTCGTATGTCGATTCCTGTTATAATTCATTTGACATCAGGGACCCGATCTATATGAGCCTCGCTCTGTGACAAGGTGATTTCATGATTTTGCATAAAGTGTCTTCCCATATAAGCCTGTGCAGTTCGCACAGGCTTATCAGGGACGAAACTTTCCGCTTTTATCGTATTTTTCATTTAAAGGAAGACTCTTCTTGACGAAAGTCCAGTTTAGGTGGGAAGTTTCGCCCCTGATTAGCATGTGCGGATGTCACAGGCTCATCTGGGACGACACTTGGCGCACATGCATTAAACCCCGTTTTCTCAAAGCGCGACTCATGTGAAGGATTATTGTGTTTTGTTATGAATGACAATGATTTTCAATAGTCCCTCCAAGAGGTTATTTGATCAACAACTAAATATTTTAGGAAATATCACTTTTTAAGTTGATGAATTACTGAACTCATTGAGAGAGCATGTTTTTATAGATAACTTACAAGAGCTCGCTCTGGGAAAACAGGGTGTAATTCATGTGCATAAAGTGTCGTCCCAGATTAGCCTGTGTAGTCTCAACGATTTCTATCTACACTGGATTTTCCTTTAGAAGACACCTACTTTTAATAAAAAAAATACATTACAGTGGAAAGAGTAGTCCCTGATTAGCCTGTGTGGACCAAACAAACTGGGACAACAATTTACGCACATGAATTACACCCTGTTTTCCCAGAGTGATGCTCATACAATATTTTCTGGAAACAGCTTAGTAAAAAATAAACTAGCTTATAGGACTCTACAACAATAAAGCATTGTTTGCAGTTTACCGTACTTTACTAGTAAAACACATTGTAATGTTCTTACCATGATTATGATTATATAAGTATCAAATAGCTTACAAAATAATTCTTTATGACCATACATCTGGAATCCATTCATTGTCCATGAGAAGTTAACCATAGATTCCCAGAACTTGCGAAGAAAATCTCACTAAAACTAGAATAACATCTGCAAGCAGCCCACAATTATAAACAACAAGACATGTAGGTATTTTACATTGATTCCGATAAGGACACCCGCTATCAGCATTTCTTTTGTTTATAATGAAAATGAAACCAGAAAAAGTCCAGACTCTTAACATAATAGCAGTTATATGAAGTCTTGTAGCTGACATACTTAACAGATTATGGGTGAAATTGCAAAATTTGAGCCTCTAATTTCTGTCTATTGACAGCATGGTGCCTCGACGATCTAATAGATCTCATAACTCAGGCAACAATTCTCTATTTATAATACTCATAAACTCCAGTACCATGGGTATAGTATGTAGCTTTAATTGCCTTTTTATCACCACGGCTATATGAGACATTATTGATTGGTGACCAGCATTTGAACTGAACCAATGTGCCACATCTGCAGTGAATGATTATCACAGTGAGGATTTGATAAAGCCACTGGTAGACTTTTCTACAATTTCATAAATAATAGGTCACCTTAGCAACAGGGTGCAACTGCAAGAACAGACTGGGTATTCTTCGAAACGGGTTAAGTTATGATTAAGGTGAAATCTAATGTCTAAATGTGCACCTTCTCGTAAATCAATCTTTTGATACACAATATAGTGTTATTTTTATATCCAATTGCAAAGAGTCACTTATACAATTGTGTGTGTTCGAGCAATTACAAAGCAGAAATACTGCAACATAATCACAGTGACTATCAAAACAACTATGTCATAACATTTCTCATGGTCCACAGATAAACACAGATAGAATTAATCATTTTAGATTTACAGTAGAAGATAAGAAGATTTAACAGATATTTGTAAAGAGGATCAAATCACAAACTCAAAGATAAATATTATGTTAAAGCTCAGTTTTCTATTGAAAACAGTCTAAATTGTCAAAATATTAGATAACAGTGAGATACTTAAAAAGTTTAAAAGACCATTAGAAGTAAAATGATAATACTTACCGGTAGGTAGCTGTTGTTGGGCCATTCTTAAAGATTGTTTGTTTGGCATAACTTAACCCATCGCAGGGAATGTGGTTAACGCTACTGAGGTGATTTTTTTTAAATATTTATTTTCTGTTACATTTATATCTTTTGATTGATAGCTATGATGATTGCAATAAAAGGCTTTATATAATGTAACCATTCATATAACACCCACCTGTATAATTGAATCACATTCTAAGAAAACGGGGTTAAATGCATGTGCGTAAAGTGTCATCCCAGATTAAACATGCGCATTTCGCCCAGACTAATCAGGGACAACACTTTCCAAAAAAAAAACTGATTTTCGTCAAGAGGAGTCTTCCTTCAAACAAAAATATAATAAAAGTTGAAAGTGTTTTCCCTGATTAGACTGTGCGGACTGCACATGCATCAAACCCCCTTTTCACAGAACATGGTTCAATATTAGAAGTTATAATTACAATATCAAGGTAGCCACTTGGAAGATTTATTACCTTATTTAAAAATGGGATAACAATTGATCATTTAAGTACAGTTACAAAAGTTTTTTGTCATTATGCGATTTTTTTTCTGCAGCAAAAACAGGGGATAGTAAATAATACACTGTTTCAATAATAAAATATCCCATTGAATTGAGATTTAGATTATTTTACCATTTAATCCATGTCATTTTAATATCCCGTAAAATTAAGTAGTCACACAATGCTTTATGCAATGTTTTCTTAATTTACCTTCTATCACTGAAACTGTTGGGGGTAACACACCTGGCCATGTCTATCTCAAAATAAAGGATATTATATCTAAGTAAAAATTGCCCAGTGATATTTATTACATGTAATTATAAATGAATTTCCAATTATTTTTAATAGGAGCAAGCACATGCTGTACATATCAGTTTGATGATTCAAATGTCACTTTTTAAATTGGGCGTGAGATGAAAAATGGCATTCAAATTGAATTTATAAAGTTTATAAATTGAAGTTATACTATTGTATATTAGCCAATATGTTTGCATGCTGAGAAAACAATATATTTTTTAATTAGATTTACTTTTTCATGTTTCTAGTGTAGTCATTTTAAAATAAATCCTTAGTTATACACTGCAATCATATTCTAGCAAATTAAAATTTTGCAGTGCAATGCATAAATTGTTCTTAAGTCTCTTAATTACACACTTAAGGTTTTCCTTTGAAACATTTAAAAAATGGATTCAATACAAACAGCCATTACGCAGATTTATTTAATTGATGTCCTGATTCATTTCTATAATTTGATATTCAGCATTTACAAGGTGTAATACCATGTGGAGGAGATCATGTTTTTATTAACATTGCCCCATAAATGGGGCATCCCCTTGGTATTTTAAAGGGCACTGCATTAAATGAGAGCCAACAAGTTAATTACCCAATAAGACATTCAAACAATGTCACAAAGTATGCTTACATTTCACTTTTGCAACACCAAGGTATTCAACTTCAATGGAATTCATACTGCAAAAATACATATTAAGTACTATGGGTTGAAACCAAAACGGCTAATTATACAAATACATGTATGCCATAGACAAGGTTCTGCACTGTTATTTACTAATAATTAATATATAGTGGTAATTAACCAGTGCAGGTGAAGTGATGAGTAAACGTATTTATGTCTTTCAATTACGTTCCTTGTGGTTAGCAACAATTAAAGAAAGACCGGGCATATCAATGGCCTTCATTTACAAATAAATGTAATTAAACATCTGCATGCGAGGTAGATTTATTGCAATGTACAGAGAGGCTCAAACAAACCAACTATAATTATACGAATAATGGTGAACGTACATTTGATGTAAATGTACAATTAAATCTTATACAACCCATTTTGATTTTCATTTTAATTAAAGCTAAAATAGATAAATGAAAATCCTGTTAACTAATTTTGAGAGTGATTTATAGCATGTTAAAGAGGCCCAATTATATAATATCAATTTTACTTATTTTAAATGTAGTATTTAGTATGGCTCGATTGCATCGAAACCATAAGGTTTATATAACGCTTTTGCTTCCAATTCCTGAATAGATCCAGTACGTGATATCTATGGAGTAATCTTAAGAACGCTCCCTAACAGTGGGGATCGAACACCATATCTACTTTATCTTGGTGACCTTCACCTTAACTTTCTTTTACTTGGAAAAATCAATTAAATCTAGCCAATTAAACACACAAATATCAATTTTCTAGAAATGTTTAAACCAAACAGATTTTCATTCAAAAAGCTTTCATCCATAATGATCGTGTGTGTAATACAGTGGTGTCACTGCATCAGTCACCAACATCATCAGCCAGGATCCACCCATCAACAAGTGTTTCGACCCTTTAATCCTGGTACACTCTCCGGGTGGTGGGTCCGCAGTGGTGATCAGTCCACTACGTGTTGGTGCCTGGCTTCCAGCTCCTCTCATCTCTTCGATACCATAGCCAACTGGATGCCCTTTCAGCTGATTGTTCTAGTCTGCCCACAGCAGTCCTTCTCTCATGGCCGTTGAGTCCCATGGCGCCCAACATCTTCCATAGTGAATTGGCTGGGAAACCCCTTGCTCCTATTTCAACAGGGAACAGCCAGGTTCTCCATCCTTGTTGTCTGCATTGGTCCATGAGATCAGAGTACTTGGTTTTCTTCCTTTCATAGGCTTCTTCACACCTTGTTTCCCATGGGATTGTCAATTCAATCATCACCAGGTGCTTTGCAGTGTTGGACCAGATGACAATGTCGGGTCTGAGATTGGTTTGTACTACCTCCGGAAAGACAAGCTTTTTCTGTAGGTCAACAGCCATATTCCAATTGTCAGCTTCGTCAAGTACTGAAGATGTTGTTCTTTTGCCTTTAGGTGCTGACTGGCCTTCCTTGACAAAGTGGATGGTTTTTGGCTGTGGCTGTTTTCTCTTCTTCATTCGCTGTCTTTCAAGAATGTCTGCCATCTCTCGAAGCACTTGGTCATGGCGCCATCTATATCTGCCTTGCGTGAGTGCTGTGCTGCATGCCGATAGTATGTGCTCCATGCTTCCAGTTCTGTTACACAGTTGACATGATGGGCTGTCTTGCATTCCCCATCTGTGTAGGTTAGCTGGTGAGGGTAGCAGATCATATACCGACCGCAGTAAGAAGCTGATTCGCAAAGGCTCATACTTCCAGATCTGGTCCCATGTCATCTTCCTTGGTGTGGTGTCCCATTTTGTCCATGCTCCCTGTAAACCCATGGCTACTGCTCTAGATCTTCTCTCGTCTTCTTCCATCTTCCGCACTTCATCTACTACCATTTTTCTTTTTTCCCCACTGGCTGCTTGGCTCCATCTAGGACATGTTGAGATTCCAAGACCTTGGCGCCCGCTAGTGGTTGTTCCAACAATGTCTACTTTCTGCCTGAATATATATTGGATTATACATCCGGAGCAATTGATCCATTTCTTAATTAGAAAACTTTCAAAAACAGATCATGTCAGAAAACGAATTCCACTTCATCATCACCTAGCTCTTCAGCTTGTGCAATAACTATTACATTGATAGGTTGTGTTTGCCAGTGCATGTCTGGTTAATTACTTAACCACGGTGGTCTTGAGGGGTTGTGTTTGCCAGTGCATATCTGGTTAATTACTTAACCACGGTGGTCTTGATAAGTTGTTTTTTGCCGGTGCATATCTGGTTAATTACATATCCACGGTGGTCTTGATAGGTTGTTTTTGCCAGTGCATATCTGGTTAATTACTTAACCACGGTGATATTGATAGTTTTTTTTGCCAGTGCATATCTGGTTAATTATTAACCACGGTGGTCTTGATAGGTTGTGTTTTCCAGTGCATATCTGGTTAATAACTTAACCACGGTGGTCTTGATGGGTTGTGTTTGCCAGTGCATATCTGGTTAATTACTTAACCACGGTGGTCTTGATAGGTTGTGTTTGCCAGTGCATATCTGGTTAATAACTTTACCCCGGTGGTCTTGATAGGCTGCGTTTGCAAGTGCATATCTGGTTAATAACTTAACCACCATGGTATTGATGGGTTTGATTGAACTTTTCCTTCCAGATTAGCTCTAATAACGCAGTATTCTCCAGAATACATCTATGTTTATGACTCCCCTTCAGAATACAATGCGGCAGTAAATTAAACAAGGCCCACTTTATGCACTGAATAATTAATTAGCCCTCTTGTATTAAGATGGGCTCAAATTATATTTATAACAATGCATGTAATATATTTATTCTTTTTTATTTGTAAAAAGATTTAAGTTTTTAAAAAAATGAAGAGAAATTATGTGATTTGTGCACAGTACTTTTAAATTAATTACACTTAAACATTCGCTCTGTTTAAGTTCAACACCAATACATTTCTGTAAAGGGAGATTAAGTGCCTTAGCTATCTGGAATAATACCATGGATCAGGATTTAATGTCTAAAGAGAGATTACTACCTCACTCAGAATGAATGGCATGTATGGAGTGAATTCATCAGTCAGCACCCAGGAAATTGTAGAATGATCATTGAACTTAAAGAATCATAAAAGTACAGGCTTTGATGCCCCGGGAAGATCAATAGGGGAATAAAAATTACATCACAATTATCTGGAAGCAAAACAAATGGTTGTGAAATGTACTATATGTATCCTTTAAGTTCACTGAGATAACAGTTTAGATAATGAGAGAAGAAAATAACACAAGTAGATAAATCCAAATACATGTAATGTTTCTTTTGCACCAGAACCAAGTGACAATTGATATGAGCCACACTCTGGTAGAACGGTCTTAACCCTTTGCATGCTGGAAAATTTGTCGTCTGCTAAAATGTTGTCTTCTGAATAATTAGCATTTTCTTCGATTTTTTTTTCAAAGAATACTATCAGAATAGCGAACAGTTTGGATCCTGATGATGTCTCATCTGGATACAAACTGTTTGCAAAGGCCTTCAAAATTCGGTTCCAGCACTGAAAGAGTTAATGCCTGTGCAAAGTGTACTCACAGATAAGCCGGTGCAGTCCCTCACAGGGTAATCCGGGATGGAGGAACTTTCCGCTTTTATGGAGTTTTTCATTTAATTTAAAGTAGGTATCTTTCAAACCAAAATCCAGTCTTGGCAGAAAGTGAAGAGCGGACTGCACAGGCTAATCTGGGATGATACTTTAAGAAACATGCGTTAAGGGGGTTTAATGCATATGCGTAAAGTGTCGTCCCAGATAAGCCTGTGCAGTCCGCACTTTCCTCTTTTATGATATTTTTCATTTAAAGAAAGTCTCTTCATAGTAAAAATCCTGTTAAGGCGGAAAGTGTCATCCCTGATTAGCCTGTGCAGACTAATCTGGGACGACATGCATTAAACCCCCTTTTCACATAGGGAGGCTCATATATTTTAATGTTGCACATTTTCATTGCAAAACCTCTTAACCCTTGAAAGGATTATGATCTATGAAAAATACTATTAAGTCATCACTGTAAAGTATCAACTGTGGTAAAAGATGACATTCAACGACATTTCATAGAATGAGTCTTAAATGCCTTTTGAAAACATGTTCATCACGTTAATGACCTCACACAGACAATATTGCTGCCCAACCCAATGTCGGTTACACCGTTTAAAGATGTTTTTGCAGATTGTAAATGTTAAACAAATGTGTAGATCTGATCGACATTTTATGAAACTGGAGTTCAATCTATATCATGCCACATTTTTTGCAATCGTCTGCATCTAGCTGCATGGCAAAATGCAGATGAATCGCACATGCTTTTGCTGGAAGTTGAGTACGCTTTGTTCTAAAGAATAATATTACCAGTAACTGTTTAACTGTAAAAGTAAGAACAAGAACAAAGGGTGATTGAAATCAAATTGCAAAAAAAAATATTATAAGAGTCTTCGTCAGATGTAATAGTTAACTACTTGACAAAATATGAACAATATTTTATTTTTACTCTGAATCTGAAACACAATTTTCAATATTGCCAATCAGCCCCTCTGTAAACACAACATGTTTCTCTTGAACACGATTGAGTGGAAATCGTGTCATCATGGCTCCCATCTCATGGTCAGTCCACAAAGGTCATGTTCACAGGCAGAGTTCATCATACATCATTTAGAAGCATTGAAATTGCTGGGAAAATGTCAGACAATAACCCGAAATTATTTATGGTGGGCAGCACTAAGTTATGGGCATATCAATGAATGATGCATGGTGACTTCACAAACAGGTTTTTTATCGTTTCATTCAACATCTCCACAGAGGCTTTACAGTTTACAATATTTGGAATGCAATATAAATACTGCAAATTCATTCATTCCAATTAATGTTTAACAACCTGATTTGTATAAAATGCTTAACTTTCCCAAAATTGCATGAGAACATGATTAAACATTAAAATAAATACACCTGAAGTCTAAGGGATAGAAACATGTTGAGATATAAACGAAATGTATTTTAAGAATATGTTATTGCAATTCCTCAGTTAATTGAAAAAATCTCAAGAGATATGTTCCAGAGACAATGCAACATAAAACAAAGTCTGTTGAATTAGCTATATACATTGTTGAAACATTATTAATTTGTTACTTGCTTTTATGGATGACTATTACATACTGGTATTTTTTTACGATGGAAATGTATCTTTCCAGCATATTTGTGACTGTAAGGCTCATGTGAAACAAATATTTGACTGTTCAAATTTGTCTGCACAAAACAACCTTGGAAGACTAGTATTAAACTTTGTGATTTATAAATGAACTTATCTCTGGGAAAATGGGGCTTTATGCATGTGCTCAAAGTGTCGTCCCATATCTGGGGCGACACTTTCCACCTTAACTGGATTTTGGCTAAGAAGAGACTTCCTTTAAATGAAAAATAACATAAAAGTGTAAAGTGCAAGTCTCATAAGTTATAACATGGCATCAGCTGTTTCTCCAATTGTAATAACATAGCTTATCTAGATAGAAAATCTGAACTACTTTGACAGACAGAAACAAACAAGAATATGTATATTATAAAAAAGCAATCATATTAATGAACAGTATGCAAATGATGCACACTAAAGCAACATTCCAGTGCTTTTACAAACATACTTTTAATAAAACAACAACAACTATATATGTCGTGTTCTGAGAAAACTGGGCAAAATGCTTGTGCGTAAATTGTCATCCCAGATTAGCCTGTGCAGTCCGCACAGGCTAATCAGGGACGACAATGTCCGCTTTTAGAGAATTTTTCGTTTCAATGATGTCTCTTCTTAGCGAAAATCCAGTTTAGGCAGATAGTGTCGTCCCTGATAAGCCTGTGCGGACTGCACAGTCTAATCTGGGATGACACTTTACCCACATGCATTTTGTCCAGTTTTCTCAGAACATGACACATATATCCAAAGCTCATCTAAGTGCAAGACACTGATTTTGCCTGCCAAAGAAAAGTCAGTTCTGATCATTATTAACTTATTAATTTTTCTTCACGAGCTTTTAACCTTAGGACAAGAATTTGGCAGCCATCCCTCCTCCTAATATGTGGAATTATCAAGGTGGAAAACCTGTGCGCAAGATATAATTTTATCATTATTATCACTTTTATGGACTATTAGCCCCATGCCATCAGGTGTACTGGAGTTAGTCAATGAACATGACGCATATCCTTCATAATGGAACACAAAAACAGTTGCTGCGTGAATATGGATCAAAGTAAGCAATAAAATCGTTTCGATAATCCATTGCACCAGGTGATGGAACATGAAAGAGGTTAAGGCTTATGCTAAGAATAGTTTGGTATACATTGAAGACAACATTTCTTTGAAATTAAGTTCTTTTAGTGCCACACCCGTACTATAAAAGTCTCCACAAAGAATAATAGGTCTGCTTAGAGTCCTTTCAAAATGAGGTTGTGAAGAGGCAGCAGGATTAAACACTTTGCATGCTGGGATATTTGTTGTCTCCTAAAATGTCGTCTGCTGAATTTCTAAAATTAGCATTTTCTTCGATTTTTTTCAAAGAATACTATCAGAATAGCAAACAGTTTGGATCCTGATGAGACGCCACGTTTTGTGGCGTCTCATCTGGATCTAAACTGTTTGCAAAGGCCTTGAAAATTCAGTTCCAGCACTACAAGGTTTAAAACCTCGAATCACACACAATAGATCTTTTTAGTTGAATGGTATTATTCAGGAAAAAACCCACAAGGAAAACAGCCGAGCTAAAAACACTTTTGTAACAGTTTTCATAGATAATTTAGCAACAACGTGAATTAGAAATATTATGTTAAAAATACAAGCAAATTCTTTGAATTGATATCCCCCGCCAAATTAGAGCTTTGTCACAAATACAAAGGACCATAACTCCATTATTAGCAAATGGTGAACAATGACATTTGGCGTGCATCATCCTCTTATCCATATAATATTTATATACTCATACCAAGTTTCGATGAAATCCGCCAAAGCACTTCCAAGATATGGCTCCGGACACTAAAATGCCGGACAGAAGGTCGGACCGAAGGACGGACGGAAGGACGGACGAAAGGACGGACGGAAGGACGGACGGACGGTAGGACGGACGGACAACGCCAAAACAATATCCCTCCGCCTTTGGCGGGGGAAAATAAGCATTCAAAGTCAAAAGCCAGGGTAGTGTTGTGGTGGCACATCGCTTTTGCTTCTAGATGCCATGGGTTCGAACCCCAAGGTTTCTGTTTCCTTTTAATTATTATTATTTAAAACTATTCAAAATATTACAGTTTTGTTATTAAATTCTTCCAATCACATTTGTGTACAAATATGAAAAATTGTAAATTAAGTAAATTGTGTGCCATTAATGATCCACTACGACAAGTCACCAGATGTCAATTATCTTTCGTTTAATCAACATGTCTTCAGCATCATTTATTGTTCAGTACTTGTGTTCTCTTGTCATAGATGAGACTCCAACTCACGGATGATATGAATCACATGTTGTGAACAGTCATCATGCTCATAGTTTCCTAACCATCAGAAACCTTTTACTGGTGACTAATCCAATATGCATCTGGATCAAGTACATTAAACATGGCATGTTCACTTTTTTATCAGCTCTTGTCCCATTGGATCAAGTCCATTTAACATGGCATGTTCACTTGTTTATCAGCTCTTGTCCAAGCGATTTAATAAGGCCCCAGGCAAGGTAATGTGTCAAGTCCATTACTGTTCCATTTTGTCATGTCACGGGTCATTTAGTTTTCCAGTTACCTGGAAATTCAATTTATTATATGGATATGTGAACTTAAGTTTAATTGGTTTTATACATTGTATTGTCATGACTTTGCTTCTTTGCATAACATAATCATGGTTGTATGGTTTAGCATACATGCCATACGTCCCGGATCGTCCGGGAAAGTCCCGGAAATGCATACCCTGTCCCGCAGTCCCAGAAATCTGTCAAATGTCCCGGATTTTATTAAAACCTGTTTTTCCTATCTAAGCATGCAAATCTGTGCTTGCCACTAATATTGCCTGTCCGATTAGGCAATTACGCTACGTGTCAAAATCGATAAATTAACGGGGGGTCCTGTTATCTTGTCGTTTGTCTCGCAATCACAGTCAAACAAAAGGGGTTTATTCGTTGTGAACTGGCTTACTCAAATTTGATGGCTGTGTAGTTTTAACGGATTACACGATGCACATTCGTGAATAAATCCATTTTCATCCGGATGTTCGCGCCTTCACGGTGTCTGATTCATTCACACTCATAATGCGACAAACAACACGCCTTTATGCTCAGCGCTTACAATATAAGTTGTAAAAGTTTGACGTCATAGCTTACACCGCGCGTGCCACCCATGACAACGTGCTTTAATTTGACGTTAATAGATATTGTGTATTTCGGATAGGCTACCGGACATAGCAATTTACGATGTTAATTCTTATTTATTCTTCTTGTTTAAATAATGATTTTTTTGTGCATTGATCTTATGTATGTTAAATTTGTTTATTCCAGGTAAGTTACATGAGTAATTTTACTAATTGGATATCGCGAAAAAATGCGTATCAAAAATGCATATATGTCTACATATATTGCTATATGTATACATGTCCCGGAAAATCGGCAAAGTCCCGGAAAATTGAGCACAATGTCCCGAAATCGGTGTGAAAATTTATGGCATGTATGGGTTAAGAATATTGTGGAAAAATGACAACAACAACAACTGCACATTAATTTGAACGTTATATATCATTTATCTTGAGTTATTAGCTCAAAGTGGAAAACAAAAGGAACCGAAATTGGACAGTCTGCAGAATTTGCCTCTTATCTGGATAGTACATATCATTTGATTCTTTGTTTCCAGTGGTAATTATCATTAATATAATCTAAAAATTATTTAATGACTCAATGTCCGGTCTGATTATAAGCCAAACATAAAACCCACCTTACAACGTCACCTAGCAACACAACCTCACCTAGCAACACTACCGGTACCTTGCATGCAACCTGCCTGGCACTGGATGACTGTACCAGAATTTTATCTATTAGTGTTTGCCAGGGATTTTTCAATATTTAATTAAGCCCAGAATGAGTCATAATAGATGTGACTGTTATCTAGAGATTCTAGGGAATATGTCCTTCAAATCAAACAATAATGATTTATTCATTTATTGTTATTGTTTATTTGAGAATGAATCAGACAAACCGTTGATTAGAAATAATAAACAATAATTAGTATTAAATATTGACAAAGAAAACAGTAAGTTAGTTAATCAACGACGATAAAGAAAACATTAAAACACCAAGCAGCACAATTGATTGTTAAATTCAACAAATACAAAACCTCTAATACTGGAAGTAGAAAAGCTCAATGAAAAACTTGTTTGCCAAAACCATGATAAACAATCATTACAAACAATTGAAGAAAACCATTGTGTCACTACAAACTTAAGTACACTGTGAAAAAACCCATTTAATTTTACATTTTCATGACCACTTTACAACACATTATAAATAAATGTATAATTTATTTTACATTAAAATGCGGTGGTCCATATTCAAGGTGGTCCTTTTGCACGGGTGAAAAACCAGCCAATGCAGAAGGCTATTACCACCTTTATGGTGGTTTCATTTGCAATTTGAACATCTCCCAACTTCAAGTTCCTGGATGGTTGAATCAAGCATCCTAAAAAACCTACAGACAGATGCAGTTGTTGTCATCTTGCCAAGATCAAAGAAGTCTACTCTCCAGATGCAATATAAGATCATACCAGCAACAACCCATAAATTATTCTTAAAAATAAATAACTCTTAAAAGATGCGTTACCTCTTGACATAAAATTTGAATTAATACATCTATTCATAGAACATAACGTCCATAAAGCAAACAGAATGTTTTTATGCATAACCAGCTTTATCTTTAAGCATAATCATGATTAACAAAAAATATTGCACCACATGTTAAAAAACCTCCAAAGAGTAGTAATGTGTACATTTAAGAAGTCTACAAAATATTGCTTTTTACTATGGCTGTTCAGGACTTATTGTTGAACCATTTGCTGCTCCTGTTCAGGACTTGTTGTTGAAACATTTGCTGCTCCTGTTCAGAACTTGTTGTTGAAACATTTGCTGCTCCTGTTAAAGACTTGTTGTTGAAAAATGTGCTGCTCCTGTTCAGGAATTGTTGTTGAAACATTTTGCTGCTCCTGTTCAGGACTTGTTGTTGAAACATTTGCTGCTCCTGTTCAGGACTTGTTGTTGAAACATTTGCTGCTCCTGTTCAGGACTTGTTGTTGAACCATTTGCTGCTCCTGTTCAGGACTTGTTGTTGAAACATTTGCTGCTCCTGTTCAGGACTTGTTGTTGAAACATTTGCTGCTCCTGTTCAGGACTTGTTGTTGAAACATTTGCTGCTCCTGTTCAGGACTTGTTGTTGAAACATT
The DNA here is from genome assembly GCA_007657795.1 of Dreissena rostriformis. Lineage (NCBI taxonomy): Eukaryota > Metazoa > Mollusca > Bivalvia > Myida > Dreissenidae > Dreissena > Dreissena rostriformis. The sequence goes on from VMBQ01000128.1 coordinate 118,917, forward strand.
TGCTGCTCCTGTTCAGGACTTGTTGTTGAACCATTTGCTGCTCCTGTTCAGGACTTGTTGTTGAAACATTTGCTGCTCCTGTTCAGGACTTGTTGTTGAAACATTTGCTGATAATGCCAGGATCTGAAGTCCTGCTAAAGGTCAAGGTCATATTGTGTGATTGCTGTCTCAAAGAAGTGCTTTTCTTAACACCTCTGAAGTCCATGTGCATTTGTACTGGTAAGACAGGCAGGTTATAGTCATATGCTCTTTTGCTGCATGGTGTTCAGTCACAATATTTCTGATTACATTTATAAATGGTTGACAACATCAAGGATTGCATGGTTATTTCCTTGATATAAAAGTATTAATTCTGATTACAGACTGTTTACAGATTCTTTTGTTGGGAGATCCACACATTGTAAAATTTTCAATCTAAAGATACACAATTAAATTCAACTTATTTATCTTACACAATTTATAACATATCATAGAATTTAATAATGATACAGAAATTTAATTTTAAAAGGAAATGTATAACTGTTTAAATTCTTCACCATTTATTGATGGTTCTTGAAAGAAGTTATGGTAAGAAAACCCAGCTATTCATTGGAAATGAATGCAAACTATAATACCATTATGAACTATTATAATAATAGTAATATGCTGTGGAACAAAACATTGAAAACACATTGAAATATATCTCCCATAATATAAACGCAATTCCAATTTTACCGCAACATTACAGTGTTTGGGAAAAAAGGAATTGTAGCAGCACAAACGAATGTCGTCTGAGATCCCCTTTTCTCATTGAAAATTATGATTTATGATATATCCATTCATCATAATGTTATAGGACACTTTTAAAATCTATTTCAGTCAAATATCATGGCGGCCAATTAGCTGGGCAATATGAGCCAATCTTAGCGGTTAACCAGTACTTAGTGCACTTACTAATGACTGTAAATGATAACTCTCCTACTTGAATCAGAGGTAGGGGGATGTCCGTTGAAATAATTTCCTTACTTATCCCCACACTAGTTATGTGGCAGGGTTGGGATTCAAACTCATGATGCTGGGTGGATTGACAGTCCAGCACTTAACCAACTGGCAGGGATAATCTATTATATTTTTCCGCATTATACTGTGAAGCTTAAAATAAATCCATTTTATAATATACAATTACAGTAACTTTGTATAATATTAAATATAATTTTTCATGAGAGTAGAATGAATAATCATCAAACGATTCCACATGTGCAAAGAAAAAGACAAAAACGTTATGTAATTGTGGTATAATCGAAAGAAAACATCATGACAATGATATGATAACAGCTGCGGTGAAATTAAAAGAACCAAAAAAGTGAACCAATCAACTTTGGCAAAAACACACACACACAACTATTTCCCCTGAAATCTTCACCAATGCTTAATAATCATCATGAGACCAATAATGTTTATTTGTGATTTTCTGGGCAAATACATCTTCAATTTTGTCAGAAGAAGTGAAGAGGCCCTGAGGAATTAATTTCACACCCATGTTAGGGACTGTGACAGGATTAAATCAAAGACAGGACAGTGTTGAAATTATAGCTGGATACAAAATATCAATGAAGGGAAAGGCATGGAAGAAAGGAATTTATTGATTTAGACATACCAGCATTACAAGGAGAACAAGTTATAAGCAGCTATGCTCTAGTAAAGACGTTTAATATATTGTCCTGTAAATAACAGTATCTTGGTATCTTGTATTCCAAAAAAAAGTTTGTTCTTCGTAATTTGGGTGGACTATAAATAATGACATTTTCCATCTCAATTATGCATAACATATTCCATAAATTGTGGCAATCCATGGGAATTAAGGAAGATATCTTGGTTGAAAACGCATGTGAGAACTGTAAAAGTTACAGCAGTAAATGAGCCTTAATTAAACAAAAAATAGTGGTGTGTAACCATCTTATTGATAAGCACCATTCCAAGTATACACTCCACTGAAAAGCTCATAAAGCGGTTAACATTCAGTCCGAATATAGCTAAAATAAAAGAGGTTTATAATTTCATTTTATGATATTAAAGGGACTGTTATGTAATATTATATAACAGTCGTGATATTTTAATCAATATAAACAAATAATTGTAAAAAAATACGGTATTTTAGAACTTTTCTTTTTTCGTCATTCGTGGTTTACAGTCCCCTTAAAACCCTTATCACAAATCAACCTTACATTCTTAATATTTTATCATCATAGAGCAGTTTAAGCATTTTGTAGCGTCCAGGTCAGTTGCGATATCAATAACAGCAACTGATTGAGTGAGGATATATTAAATGAGTATTCATTGTTAAACAAATAAATAAAATTTAATTTTAAATGTAAAAAGCAAGGTTCAACCCGTGTTATTCAAGACAGAGATTGCAAAGTTGGGGCACAACTTAAGAATGATCAGACACTTTTGCAGAAATTGTAACTGCATCTTCCTGTTATGCCAATTTTTTACTTCCCTGATATATAGAATAATATTGCACAAGTTCTTCTTGAGTTAACGTCTGTGCAAACTGAAGCGGATTTCTCGGATGCTGCCAACATTATGCCACTGCCGATTCCGTCCGAAAAAACCAACGGTTGAGTTTGGAACTTTTTGAATCTGACAGAACTAATAAGCAAAACAAAATCATTTCAAAGTTTGATAAAAATAATCTTCTTGTGAGGTAGCCGGACAAAATATTGGCAGTTTTATTTCCGCCTGAACAGGGTTCTCCATTAAAGCTCCGTTGAAGTTATCATGAAAAATTGATGAGTTTTTGTGCGATTTTGTCTAAATTGAATGTCAGATGGTAATAATGTTTCATAATTGACACTTTTAATTCCTTTTCCTCTTCAGTTTGAAAGGGATACATCACTGAGTGATCAGATAAAGTAGAATTATACTTCTGTAAATCACATGGCTTTTGCGGCACATGCTGAAATTGTATTAATCCCAATAAAAGCAGTGAGTTGAAGTATTCAGTATACTTTCTGGGTATCATTTCATTAGTTTATCAAAACTGTTTTAAAGGGTCTAGATACAATATTGCCATGAAAAAAATACTCTAAAGGATTATAGATAATACATATTTAGATACCAAAGGAATAGAAGATAACAAATGGAAGATTGAACATCATTATAGTCCCTTTGAAGTCAGACAAAGTACTCCAGTAAGTGGAAGGCCGATGAAAACCCCTGGTTTCCATGCTAAGAATATGTGCTAACAGATTATAGTTATGTTTTTAACAATGATATTTATTTATAGATAAAATATGAAAGATGTTCACAAAATGAGCACATTGATAAGCTTGTGTCAGAAATTCTATCTAACAGGATGAATTTGAATTGACCCTTTAAATTTTCCTTAGCTAGGGAAGCATTAGTAAAATATTGAATTTGGAAATATGTATTTTTTCATCTCGACTATTTCATGCATTTCCATTAAATGCATAGGACATCAACGCTATCAAAAACAACAACAAGACATCCCAGTATTTTATGTATTTCATGTGAACACCGATGCATTTACGTATTATGTACATGGGATGTCAACTAGAAAATTAGCACGAACAGAAATACAATAGAGAGAGAGTAATATTTACAATTGGAAAAATTGGAGAACGCCATACTAGGCAATATTTCCACACAGTGGGCTAGGGTTCTATTGGTGGAGGCGCTATGTCGGCAACTTATTGTACCCTATAAAAATGGATTTCATCAGTGAAATCATTCGAGTGTAATTTACTGTACAGTCGCTGAGAAGCATATGTTTGGATTTAGCAGTAAATCATTATGATTAATAGTGTTTAGAAACGATAACAAACACACTTTAAAACATATAAGTTCTGATGAAAAACAAAAAACTGGTAGTGAAACCTGACGTATAATAAAATGGCCAAACAAACAATTTTTTTTCAATGAAAGTTATATACAGATTTGGGATAATATACCAATATTCACTTTCCAAATATTTCCACATGACAAATTATTACAGCAGCTGTTGTTCTTATCAATTAAGCAGACATTATCAGCCTCAAAATTCTAAGGCAGTGAAAATGTATCCCTGGAACAATAAGAACCTTCTTTTTATCAGAAATGTAGCTGTCAGTAAAATTGGCTATACAATATTGAAGTTTTAATTGAATCTAGAGCAGGCTTTTGACAGCATGCAAGTTTTTGACTGAGTTCACAACAGGAGTTTGAGAGCAGGCATGTGAAAACAGAAAGAACCAATCTGATTGTGATGTCAGCTGTCACATCGCAAAAAAATGTTTTCTAGAAATGTGGCTACTACATGTATCTCAACTTTGACGCTGTATTTCTCCCAAGTGTGTTCAAACTATTGTTTCTGACATAAACAGGTTTTAACTGAATCAAATATTCTTAATAATCAAATAACTGTTATAATTGTATGAACACTGGATTCAGTAAAATATCCTATCTACAACTTATTCATTTTTGTGTTTTATATATATGTTGAAGCCCACACATTTATAATCCTTTCAAATCACATTGCGTATCAACTGTTATTGTTTGAATGCATTGGTGGATGAAAGGGGTCAGCATGGTTGGTACTGAGGGATTAGATTGTTGTTTTTTTTACAAAAAAGTTAAGATCTGATTTGCAACTATCAAACTGAAAATGAATGAACTATATCACTTACACTATTTACGGTAAAACAACAGAAAAACAATATTATGGGAAGAGGAAATAGCTGCCAAATAACTGCTTGAAGCTATCAAACCATACCATGAGAACTATTTCAACGTCTATCATAAATGCCCACACTATAATTTTGTTTCTGCCTTCTACTAAAGGTATATTTGAAAATTAATAAAAAAAAAATGTTGGCAGTATCTGAGCAAAAAAGTTGCAAGATTTTTTGCTGCTGATTGTTTTTTTCGATGAATATGCCTAGATAGTGGCTTCTGTGTACACAAGATATAAACAGTATACTCTCCCAGTGAGATTTTTGTTTCCATTATGAAGGCTCCACAGGGAAATATTCAATTACATTTCTGGACCTATGTTTACTTTTGGTGTGTGCAACATTACAAGATCCACGCGGTTGCTTGTTGGCAACATACTGTAAGACTTGTAGCAGATGGCGCGGAGACGTGTTCTATATTCTGATGAGAAGTATGGGACATAATTCCATGACTTTTTTTCGCAGTTTCAAAGTTAAACCCATGTCAGAACATTTTTTGTTTTCTGGTTGCAATATATTTCAGGTTTCAGCTCTTATTAACACATTTCTTTCCAAAGCAACACTACTGTCAGTGTTACATGAAATCTGAGCTTTTCCAACTATTGGTAAACAGATCAGTCATTTATGGGTTGGCTGTCTGCAATATTGCAACCATATTGGCAAATTAATGATCGTACTTTCTGAGAAATGAAACAACTGTTGCATAGCCATTTTCGCATGATGCAGGTCCCATTTGACAAGCAAAATATATTTTTATCATCTAAACTAGAATACTTTAAATATTGGGGCATAAAATGGCTGGATAAAACAGACTTTTAAATGTACATGTCATCTATGTACATATCATTATGGCATGTCAATTATATTGTAGTTCAAAATAATGTTTATGTTCTGAAATTAAACATTATGTGTTTTGCATTGGTGACTTGTAATATTGCTTTTAACTGTAAGAAGGTATATTATTAATGGAATATTTTATGTTTGTGGTGTACCCATGGCAATGTATCACACATGTTGATTGTGTGAAATTTTATTCCTCTTGCAAACAGGCTCGTGAAATACTGAAATATGTCACGCAATCAAGGTGTGCGATACAAGCCATCGGAACACCAAAGTCATGTAGTATTCCCTATTTTACTAAAAATTGTAATATCAGGCTACCGTTGCAGTCATCACTCCACCACATGGACTCAATCTAATCTATTAACCGAAAAGCAAGCTACGCGTGCAGATGGCAAGTGCAGATGGCGAAAATGCCCATAAGTTGCCATGTCATATGAGGCGACTAATCTCGCTAGGGTGTGAACATGTTTGGAGAGACATCTCTAGGCCAATTATTTCCCAATTATTTTGCTTGTATGCACAACTGCTGGACACTAATCAAGCCATTATTGATTGGAGGAGGGTGGCCAGTTACCGTATTTGTCATAATTTAAACCTTTTAATAATTTTTGCAGATGAGTTTTTGATAGAAATGTGTGTATAAACAATAACTGTCAATGACTTAATAAAGAACTTAAACAAAGGCAGTAGAAAAGCTTAAATTTTACAGACAACAAAAGAATAACGACAACAAAAATGCGAAATAAATAAACAGTTATCACACGTTTAGAAACTTGAATTCAGACATTCCTGTCTTAGTCAACAAAAGGAAAGAAACACCCACTTAAAAACAGAGCACACTAAATCTACAGGATTTTTTTTTTATAAAATGCCAGATCAATTCAAAGCTTATAATCAACCAACCACTGTTGTGTTTGTAATCACACCTACAGGGATCAACCAACATAAAACAATACTCAGTAACTCATCAAGCAGAACAGAAATTGTACACAACAAATATAACATAAATCACAGAAAAAACGTAAGCTTTCTCAATATAATTGCAAACTACCACTTTTCATCGTAAATACGGTAGCTAGAATGCAGCGAGCCCACTTGATCAGAAGGTTGTTTGAGGACATGGTTTGGAAGTCCATACAGCCAGAGTTCAATACAGCAAAATATCCTCATTAGCCCAAAGGCACGCACACATTGGTTTTTCAGAATGAGCAACACAATCATTGGTTATCTGACAGACAAACGACTTCAAGACTTCAAGTAAGTTTTGTACTGAAAGCAATGCAGCCGTCCTTTAAGTACGGGGATTATACATGGATAAATAAGAATAATTAATCGTGGAAAGAAAATACATGGGCTTCAGTCAATTTCCCCACAGCATATATCCCGTGTGCAAATCAAATAAATAGCCATTCTACTGGGAAAAATCGCCAGTAATCATTTATAGACCATGATTACTAATAGCAGTCAGCCAATTTCAGAAATTGTCGAGTTTTTGTTGGAAAGTTTATAGATTCCATTTTGTTCGGCAGCAATGACAATTACTTGTATGGCTGGTACTCGTTATTATACCGTTAAATGCTCGATTAAATGTATTCTCTGTAAGTGATATTTAGTCTATAAATGGTGTTTATTAACAGTGCTATATACAGACCATTTTACAGTGATATCAAAAATCTGCATAGATATTACCATGCATGGACCAGCGGCATATCTGGTAATATTTAAATGCAGTCAAAAAAGTAAAAATACTTAATTTGATCTATATTCTCTTTTTGAGCAAACAACAAGCCACAATTTTTACACTGCGCAAATAGCATTTATGAATTTCTCTACAATAACTAAATATTATTTCTTAATCACTTTCACAAAAATTTAACAAAGTGGCAAAACCTTTAAATCTGTTCATCATACTGTACATAAGTCTTGAATGCATTACAAACTTTTAAGCAAAAAACAGATTTGTTTCAGAATCTTATTATTAATATTTAGCATTCATGCAGCCTATGACAGTGCCATTGCAGCTGTTTTTTAATTGTTATACTTCAAAACTGATAAAAACTGCAGTTTCACTTTACAATATTTAACAATTCGTAAAACATATTATGATGTTGATATTTAGTTACAGCGGCAAATATAAGTTACCCAGTAATTATCTCTCTTTTGGGGATTTTCTTTCCTAATTAATGGGTCTTCATCTTCAAATAACCTGTTACATTACTGGTATGCATGTTTGTTTTTTAGAAGATGGTATAATAATGAAAGTCATGAAAAAGCGATAAACTGTAGATATTGTTATAACTCTGCAGTTAAATAATTTCAAATGGCATTTCCAGGTGCTTAAAAGAACGCCTAAGAGTTTTATAGATAAGCTTTTGAAAAATTATTGCTTTACCATGTTTAAGGCCTTTGCTTTTAATTTTTTGTATTACCCCCCTCCCCTCCACTGATGAAAAAAAATAAAACAATTAATTTTCGAAAAAAAAAAAGGAAATTAAAACTCAAACTTTTAAAATTCATACTGTTGCTGATAAATCAAATAAATCAAAATAAATTGTAAGGATTGTTGCAAGAAAAGAAGAATAAGCATTTCATTTTGAAACAAAGTAATTGGTGCCAATGCGGACGTAATTTAGGGAATGAATCCTCAGAAATGATATTCGAATATTCCTTTTTCCTTTCTCTTATACAGAAATTGTAGGCTTAAACAACTGTTTGACACAAAACCTGCAATATCTGAAATTTCTAAAATCAACATCAGGAAAAATATACCCTGAAGTTCAGTAATTTTGTTTATTTATCTATTGAAATAAAAACAGAAGTTTGTTTTCCTTTGCATGACTGTTTGGTAACAAGTTTAATAGTTCAATAGTCTATTATAGTCTCATCCATCATATTTACACTATTTAATGCAACAAGGACCTTTAAAGTACATGTATACAAAGAGAGAGCACCATTCAGCTGAAACAGAAATATCAAAAGCCAGTGGCCTGAGCTGACCTTTGGTCATTAGATACTTGACATAGATGACCACCACTGACCCCAATGTATTAGATAGCCATCTGACTTGGATGCACAGGGATAGCTCTATTCAACTCCAGGGAAAAGCAAGAGAAATGTGCTGGAAAATTAAACTGGAGTCAGAGTAATTAAGGTGCTAGCCATGCAGTATCCAATCAAAGGGGGGTTTTAAAAAGTTGTTATTGCTTTACACTTATATTAGCACTAATTACTTAGTGGATACAAACAATTTTTGTATTACCTTGAAATGTGGTTTTCATGCACATGCACCATCAAGAAAACTTAAAGTAACAGTGTGTGAAAGAACAACAATATATATTATGCTCGTGTAGGTTTCTTCAATATATATGCCTTAAAATTCAGTAGGAAACCTTTTTGATGCTGCTTCAAATTACATTATATAGCACTAGGTTACATATAATTACATGCATGGCATACTGCTGGTACCAGCGGAATCATAATATGAGCTATAAATAGCATAATAATCAGGGATCATATTTTCCCACAACATTTATCGGTCTGGATTTAAAATGAGGAGAAAAAGTATTCGAAAATTTATATCCGAAATCCATACATGCCAGAATTGTTCAGGCCCAAATCGGGACATTCCATAAAAAATTGTCGGGAAATTGGACCAAAAAGCAGGACACCTAAAACGATCAATCATTCCACCTTTACTTTAGTCAGTAGTCAGTATATTACTTACAAAAACTCTAATTTTCTGCCCAAGTTTGACGATACATGTGTTTCAGAAATTCGTGAACACAGCGTTCTCCATTCTCTGGAAGCAAACACACTCCATAAACTGCATTGTGGGGTTTCCCCGTATGCCTCGATTTGACATTCAATCGGTACAGGGATATCCCCTCGAACAATATGTAAATCGTGTGACGCGATGTGAGCGCATCGAGCACTTTTCTTATTCAACCAATAGTCAATTAATTTTAAATTTAAATTGATGCAATATGTTACAAATTATTTTCTGAAAATCAGTCGAAAAGGAAAGTTAATTTATGTGAAACATCGATGCGTTTTGGTCAGCATCCAAGTTGTTTATGTACAAAATCGGTGTTTTGACAGGTTTTATAACCTTAGGTGGTATAATACAAAGGATAATAGTGTCATTGGCTTTTATTTCTGTATGATACATCTTTCAATAGCAATTAGAGACCCCTATCATAAAAACACTGTGGTGTGAATGCCTGATAAAGTCAATATTTTGCCGATAAATCGCCGATAAGGTGTCAAAAACAACACTGGTGCACTCGAGTAGTAGAAGCGGGTTGTTAATTGGGCGCAATAAAGGGATTAGCGATGGTAAATGTTAGACAGACAGAGCTTGAATAGCGAATTATATTGGGAACTTATACAGTCCAGGGTAAATGCCCAATTCTTGAGTCAGATAGACTTCAGCCCTTATCAGCAATACAATAATGGTCTGTAGCTGTTAATGAGATAACATGCTGGGATGCTGACCCTTTGAGAATGTTAACCCGAGAAAGTGATTGATTGCTGCTGACCACAAGTCTTCCAGATAAACCAAACATCTGCATCATTTTGTAAGTGGTTGTGTGTGTAGTGAGATGTGATGAGTCCATAACCATCAATATACTCTTCAGATATGTAAGTAATAGTTCACTATTACAGCTTTTAAATATTAATTAGGTTTAATAAACATTTTCCTTCATGCACATGCAAACATCATCAATTTGAATGATAAATTTTGACATTTTAGCTCATAAACATTCATGAANTTAAGTCAATACAGAAAATATGTACTTGATTAACCAATTTTGACAGATGCCATTTTGGAATAATTATGCAGTGAACACAATTTTGTCCTATAAAACTATCATTATCTCGTTATCAGTCTTTTTGCTGAAAGGGCTTTTTGCAAAGCTATGCGCCAAACTTTTAGTTTTAATGTAAAAGCACCCATTTAAATGATTCTTTATTTAATTTTACTGTCCAAAATAAATTAATATACAAGAATTATTTTAAATCTTGAGAGCAAAATAAACATTTCAGAAAAACTCATTGATAACAAAAAATACAAGATTTGTTTGTAAAACATGTATGCCCCCAACTTGCAGCAAAGTCGTCCCTGTGACCTTGACCTTTGATCTATTGATTTCAAAATCATTAGCAATCATTCTTGACCTGAAGACTAACCAGAATACTAAACGATATGATCCATATCATTTTCTAGATGTTGTTTGGAAACAATTTTCTTTTTACAAGCTGCATTTAATTCTTTCCTACCAATAAAAATGCAAACCAATTAAGATGATCATAGATCAACGCGTTCACTGAATAGTGTGCAGAAAACAATTTCATGATACAAGCCCCTGTGACCTTGACTTTGAACCTCATGACCTCAAACTAAATAAACATCTTTGTTTCCACCCAAGAAACCACTATAACAACATTGCAAGACCATAGCATTCTGAAGATATCGTGGAAACTAATTTCCTATGACAAGCACCTGTGACCTTTACCTTTGACCTGTTGACCCAAAAATCAATGGTAAGCTTGCCTTTCTCCCAAGTAACCAGTATACACATTCATATCATGATCATATGTCAAAGTATGTGCAAATATGGAAAAGAAATTTAACGTGACATGCGCTCATGACCTTGACATTTGAAGGTCAAAGCATTCTAAATATTGTGCTGGGGGAGCTTTACAATCGAACAAAACCCCAGTGATTTGTGGAATTTATCAAACCAACAATAAACTCTATGAAAAAGACAATTTGATTAAAATGCCAATTTTCTACCGAATCCTTAGCTACTTTGGGGCAATGCCTGGCTGTATATTATGGCTTCACAATGTGATTGGCCATTCAATCATAGCTGTACCACTTCCATCCCATGATAAATACCATAATTGTTACAAATTCGTCCAGATATATGGGTTAGTTCTTTTGTATTAGAAAATTATTTGAGCCTCTCTCTGGGAAAACAGGGTTTAATGCATGTGTGTAAAGGGTCGTCCCAGATTAGCCTAGGCGGTCAACACAGGCTAATGAGGAACGACCGTTTGCGCTTTTATGTAATTTTTAGTTTAAAGGAAGTCTGTTCAAAACAACAATCCAGTATAAGCAAAAAAGTCATCCCCGATTAGCCTGTGCGTACTGCACAGGCTAATCTGGGACGACGCTTTACGCACATGCATAAAAAAATGAGCATTTTCATTGCATCAGCATCCCCTGTCATACCAGAATATATCCTTTTATATTCAATATTTAAAAAAAAAAGGAGAAATTCGACAATAATTTCTATAACCAGTAAACTATATTTTTATCAGTACATAAACATGATAATGTTAAATCCATAGCTGCCCCCTGTAATGACAGGCTAACCAAACAGGTTTTTCAGATGATAATACCTGGGCCCATGCGCTTTGATGTAAGATCTGGTAATTTACATCAGTAAAATGCATGGTCTCCAACAACATCAGTCAGTTGTCAATCATTCTAGAAAGATAGAGCTGTTTTCCCCCTCAGAAATTGGTACCAGAAAATGCAGTTGGATTGTTAGAAAATACAGCACAATTGTTTGTCTATCAAAGCACTCGTTATGTCAGACTTCTACCTCTCCAGACCCAATTATTTCAACAAATTTCTAACGAAAAATGCATGCAGACTGAAACCAAAATAACAGAGGGGCTAATCACATGATAGTCAAGATGGCGACGTCCATGCCGACTGGAATTTTTCACCGTTTTATACCCTTTATTACCTTTGTTTAATTTTTAAATGCCGACCACTTTCCAGCCACATCAGTAAGCAAGTGATTAGCGTTTATTTCGTATTAATATTCACTTTATATCTTGACTTTACTAACTACGAGTTTTCCCCGAGTTTTCCCCGGGTGAGGGGAGTAGTGGGGTTATGAAAAAATAAACTACAAAAGAAGATAACAATGGCTCAGGTAAATAACACTTTGTTGTGTTGTAGGCTGCAGCTACAAAGGCAGTAGAAATGCCATGTAAATTGCAAATTGAGCTGCAATATCCCCTGCTAAGTTTACACTTAATGATCTTGATTTTCGCAATTTATCAAAAAATGCAGTTAAGATTAGCATTTTGGAACACTCCTTTTTTCAATTTGTTGAACAACGCCCTGGTTTTTCCTGGATGTTCAGCCTCGATAAGCAAGTTAATGTTTTTATCGCTAAGACAATCTATGGCATTATGCAACCTCATGTATGGCATTATGTAACCTCATGTGTACATAGAAGGCTGGTTCCCAAATGATTTGAATGAATAAAAAAATTGCAAAGAAGTTACTTGAAAACATTATAGTATACTTAGATTTGCTGGTATAATTGCCCACACAAATGCATTGAGTATAATTCAACAAGCTATTAACCCTTTCGGTGCTGGAACCGAATTTTGAAGGCCTTTGCAAACAGTTTGGATCCAGATGAGACGCAACAGAACGTGGCGTCTCATCAGGATCCAAACTGTTTGCTATTCTGATAGTATTCTTTGAAAAAAAAATCGAGAAAATGCTCATTTTACAAATTCAGCAGGCGACATTTTAGCAGACGACAAATTTCCCAGCATGCAAAGGGTTAATGCATCAACTTCAAAGCTATATTATAGTCCGACAATATTGTGTTTTCAACTCCTCTTAAAGTCCTGGTTGTATCTTGCTATTCGATTGTGAAAAAAACATACAAAGGGTCATAATTGTGTCAAATCTATATTACAGTCCAAATATGTTGTGTTTTCAACTCCTTTTTTTAGTACTGGGTGGATCGCGCTCACACTTTAACAGTTGTGAATGACTTTACAGTATAGATGATCATAAAGAAAGGAATTTGGGCTGCAACAAGTTTTGGCAGAATTATGGCCCTTTGTTTGTTTTTTACTTTTGAATATTTAGTCCAAAAAGTTTGAGTTTTCCACTCTTCTTAAACTACTGTTTGGATCTTGCTTAAAATTTCACAACTTAAAGACCTCAATGTGTAGATTATTGTTAAGACAGGAATTTTGGCTGCAACCAGTTTTGGCTGAATTATGGCTCTTACTCCCTTAGTCTTTTGTCAACTGTAGAATATATGGTGGATTTGTCTGTGTCCAAACATTTGTCCTGGGGGCATCAGTGTCTGTGACACATTTTTAGTTGGGTACTATATGATTTTAAAAACTAATGTTAAAGCATTCAATGAACTGCATATAATCTCTTTAAAAGCATGTTAGCACTGACAATGAAATATATTTTTTAAAGCAAGACATGCTCATTCAATTACATCTGTCTGTTTAGTTAATTTAAACAAAATCAATTTATCAGAATTGTAAAATTGCTTTTGATTGTGTGTGCCTTGTTTTTCATGCTTTATCATTGTTTACTGCACTTAACAATTGTTATTATCATAAAACGCAGATTTACTGGCACCAGCTAATGATGTTTGGATTGCTTCTGATATTTACCTAGACTGAATTGAGAACTAAGTACGAAGAGACTGCATGTGCTAAAATAATGGATGATTAAAGATTGGAGGATAAATATTGAGAGCTATATTGAGCGCCTATGGTTTCCAAAGCATGCAATTTCCTGTTTCAGCATGATGGAGGCTTAGAAAACGCCAATGTATAATTGCAAAGCCTTCTTTGATATTTTTCCATCCAGAAACAAGGTGACTATTTTCCGGAGAGCCATATTTGTGTGCTGAAACAGTGAAGAACTATAAATAAATGTGACATACACAACACTGCTATAAGGTTCATATTGCTAATAAATAATCACTTGAAAAGTATATTTCATCTGTGTGAAAAATCTAGTTTTTAATTTCTCCACTATAGGCGATGATAACTTCGATCTCAAATCTACTCCAATCTAAAATCCATCCAAAATATCACTGGGATTCTAAATAAAAAGGCGAGTTGATTTCCAATCTGTTTGGAAAGCTTTATATACATTAAATAATTATTCTTGCACAAAAATATGAGGTAGAGTGGAGGCTTATTGCTACTTGATAGGTGAATTATATAAACACCGGGACATGTTGACCTGATGAGGACAGCCATGAAATATTAAACATATACCTGCAGCAATACATAATAATTTATCACCTCAGTGGGAATATATGAATACAGAGCTGTTATAACACCATGTTATGAAGATTTTAGGAAAATTGAAGATTTTAGGAAATTTGAAGATTTTAGGAAAATTGAAGATTTTGGGAAAACACTGTTTTATTCTGTGGCTGTCTATATGAAACTAAAGCTGAATGTTCATAATATGACTTCTGAACACTTTGATATCTTTTTGTATTAAAGAATATGAGCAAAAAACTCAAGCATTAAAACAACAGCAAAAACGTACGTCATTACTAAATATCTCTGGCTTAATTCCATCAAAAAATAATTTAAGGAAAGTAAAAATAATAACAAAACAATAAGTGTCAAAGCCTACAAGGAATGATCTACATAATTATAATAATGATGGTCTACAGGCTTTGGTGAACTCATGTGCTTCATACAAAGCCAGCAGTGTCAAAGATACTAGACAGGCATCTCAACGGGTGATAAATCATGGAGATAAGCTATAGCAGAGAAAAGATGAGGCTTCAAAATAATTTATTTAAGAATTACTGTGTTTTTTTAAGAGAGGAAAAAAAATTGTGACATGACCTACTTGCCTATAATTGCGTCTAGAAAATTCTGAAAACTACATAGGCCAGTTTGGGACAAACACTGGCTTTATTTCTTATTATTGTGATAAAGACACCAAAGAAGTCATTATCAAATACTGTTGTAGCAAATAATTATGGTGAAGGCATACAACAATTCTTTGAAAATATTGTGCAAATGGTAAATTTTAAAGACGTTATTCAAGTGGTTTCAGACAATAATGAATTCATGGTTTTTTAAGTATGAATAAATGGTTGAGCAAATTAAATTAATTTAAATACATGTTAATTATATATCAACATATCTATTTAAGAATTGTGCATAAACAAATAATATGCAGACTCAGGTTACTAGGTTAAACAAAATTGAGGCAAACCAGACCATGCAAGAGATATGGAGAAAGTAAAAATTATGACACTATGCTGTTCCACCCATTCTGTACATATAACAATAACAGCTGGTATATGATATTATGTGTGAAGAATCTGACAGTCTGTTATCGTCATTAACTTAACCAGACCATGGCTTGCATGATAAACATTTCCAGAGCAAAACATTTGAGCCTCCCACAAGGAAAACGGGGCTTCATGCAGAAGGATCCACAGCCAAGTTCTGTTTTGTGCGAGAGGGAGCGTTAAGTCAGGGGTGCAAGCATGAGATTTATGGGATGTCAAGCCAGTGTGTTTGGACAAAAGCACAGGTCTGCTGATTCAATAGTTCACAAACTCAAACAAAACTTGGCACTTTCCGGTAACTGGAATATATTTTGCACTGAAATTATGTTTTTTAGGTTCTCCTTTTACAAAAAAAGTTGTGCAATATTTAAATTGAATGATCAGCATTCGCCATTATTCAGCGGTTATATGCAGTCTTGAAGTTGACATACTTAACAGATTATGGGTGAAATTGCAAACTTGGAGCCTCCAATTTCTGTCTATTGACAGCATGGTGCTTCCACTATCTCATAACTAAGGCAACAATTTTCTATTTACAATATTTGCAATTGTTTAGCAGTTATATGGAATCTTGCAGCTGACTTACTTAACAGATTATGTATGAAATTGCAAAATTTGAGCCTCCAATTTCTGTCTATTGACAGCATGGTGCTTCCAGATCTCAAAGATCTCATAACTCAGGCAACAATTATCTATTTATAATACTCATAAACTCCTGTACCATGGGTATAGTATGTAGCTTTAATTGGCTTTTTATCACCGCAGCTATATGATACATTATTGATTGGTGACCAGCATTTGAACTGAACCAATTTGCCACATCTGAAGTGAATGATTATCACAGTGAGAGTTTCATAAAGCCTATGCTAGACTTTTCTACAATTTCATAAATAACAGGTCACCTTAGCAGCAGGGTGAAAGCTGCAAGAACAGACTGGGCATTCTTCTCACCTGAATATTGCTTACTTTGGAAACTATTTGTGTAATGATTTAAGGTTAAATCTAATGTCTGTATGTGCACCTTCTCGTAAATCAATCTTTTGATATACAGTAGCATGTTATTTTTGTATCGAATTGCTAAGAGTCTCTTATACAAGTATGTCTGTTCCATAATTACGAAGCAGAAATACTGCCACATAATCACCATGACTATCACAATAACGATGTCATAACATTTATCATGGTCCACAGATAAACACAGATAGAATGTATCATTATAAAATTACACTTCAAGATAAGAAGATTAAACACATACTTGTAAAGAGGATCAAATCACAAACTATAAGATAAATATTATGTTAAAGCTCAGTTTTCTTTTGAAGGCAGTCGAAATTGTCAAAATATTAGATAATGCTGTGATAGTTAAAAAAGTTGAAAGACCATAAGTAGTGAAATGTTCATACCTTGGTGACTGGTGTAGGGGCATTGATAAAAAAAATGTTTGTTAGGGATAACGTGACCCATTGCAGGCATGTGGGTAGAACGTAAGGTGAATTAATGTTTTTATTTTGATTTTCTGTTACACATATAACTTTTGATTGATATATATGGTGATATAGGTAAAATACCATGTATAATTGAGCCCACTCATATTACACCCACCCTTATAATTGAATCGCTGTAGGAAAACAGGATTAAATGTATGTGCGTAAAGTGTTGTCCCAGATTAGCCTGGATTTTCGTCAAGAGAAGTCTTCCTTTTAACAAAATATACAATAAAAGCGGAAAGTATTGTCCCTGATAAGCCTGTGCAGACGATGGCACAGGCTAATCTGGGACGACATTTTATGCACTTGCATTTAACTTCCTTTTCATAGAACAATGCTCAATTTAAGAAGTAGTTACAATGAGAGGGGAAAACTTTGTCTTGACAGCTGGCTATCAATGACATGAGCATCTCTATGTGAAAAGGGGGTTTAATGCATGTGCATAAAGTGTCGTCACAGATTAGCCTGGGCAGTCTGCACAGGCCAATCATGTACAACACTTTCTGCTATTATTGTATTTATTTGTGGTTAAAGGAAGACTGTTCTTGTCGAAAATCCAGTAAAGCCGGAATGTTTCTTCCCTGATTAGCCTGTGCGGACTGAAGTACAGGTTCAAAAGTTTTTGTCCTTATGTGATTTTTAGTTGTGAGCGTTAGCTCACCACTAAAGTTACAGAGCATGTTTTTACAAATCAGTATGTGCTTCGAAACCTTAGCTACGCTAAGAACCGTAACTCACTATGCTACGAACGATTACCGCTGCATGTCTGCACTGCAGACGACGAATACTTACATGGCTCAGGAGCGTCTGCTCTACTCCTGCAGTGAGTGTATTTACCAGCTTGTAAGACGATATTGGCCAGTCTAGTGTTTATCATTGAAATCTGTACATATTCGCTGCTTTCAGGGAAAACGGGGCTTAATGCGTGTCAAATACGATTAGCCTGTGCACACTGATTAGCCTGTGCAATGCGCACAAGCTAATGCAGGGCGACAACAACGAACAACTTCAGTGCCTTCAGCGCTTTGATTATTCTGTAGCAAAAACAGGGGATAGTAAATAATACACAGTTTCAATAAAAAATCCCATTGAAATGAAATTAAGATTATATTACCATTTAATCTATGTTATTTAAATATCCCTTTAAAATTAAGCGGTTACAGGATACTTAATGCAATGTTTTCTTAATTTACCTACCATAACTGAAACTGTTGGGGTAACACACCTGGCCACTTTTATCTCAAAATGAAGGCTTATAACTAAGTTAAAATTTCCCAGTGATATTTATTACATGTTATTATAAATAAATTTCCCATTATGTTTATAGGAGCAAGCACGTGCTGTACCAATCAGTTGGCTGATTCAAATGTCACTTTTTAGGCATATAAAATGGGCTTACGATGATTAAAATCATCACAATTTAATTTAAAAATGTAAGCATTTGAATATATAAAGTGTAAAATAACCACTTTGTTTGCATTCTGAGAGAAAAAATCAGATTTACTTCTTTCTTCTTTCTAGTGTACATATTGTAAATGTAAAATAAATCCTTAGTTATACACACTCATATTGTAGCCAATTAAAATATTGCAGTACAATCCATAAATTGTTCTTAAGTCACTTTATTACTCACTTAAGGTTTTCCTTTTAAACATTAAAAAAAAAATGGATTCAATACAAAAAGCCATTATGCAGATTTATAAAATTTATGTCCTGATTCATTTCTTTAATTTGATATTCAGGATTAAATTCTGAATTTTATAACGTGTAATACCATGCTGAGGAGATCATGTTTTTATTAACGTGTTCCCTAAAATGCATCCCCGTGGTATTTTAAAGGCAACACATGAACTGCATTAAATAAGAGCAAAAAGTTAATTACCCGACAAGGCATTCAAACAAATAATGTCACAAAGTATGCTTACATTTCTCTTTTGCAACACCAAGGTATACAATTTCAATGAAATTCATACAGCAAAAAAACATATTTAGTAATATGGGTGGAAACCCAAACGGCTAATTATACTAATACATGTATGCTATAGAAAAAGTTCTGCACTGTAATTTACTCATATGCAATATATAGTGGTAATTAACCAGTGCAGGTGAAGTGATGAGTAAACGTATTTATGTCTTTCAATTACGTTACTTGTGATTAGCAACAATTAACGAAAGACCGGGCATATCAATAGCCTTTATTTACAAGTAATGGTAATGAAACATCTGCATGCAAGGTAGATTTATTGCAATGTACGGGGAGGCGCAAACAAACAAATTCTAATTATACGCATAATGATGAACGTACATTTGATGTAAATGTTCCATTAAATCTGTCCCATTTTGATTTTCATATTAATTAATGAATGAAAAATCATAAAATGATAAATGAAAATCCTATTCACTTATTTTGATTGTGATTTAAAGTATGTTCAAGAGTTACATATAAGATCAATTTTACTTTAAACCTTTTTATTTTATCTCGATTGCATCGAAACCATTAGGCTTTTTGAAACGCTCGCGAGTCCATTTCCTAAGTAGAACCAGTACTTGGTGTCTATCGGGAGTTCTTAAAAACGCTCCCACAGAAGGGATCGAACACTATATCCACTATACCTTGGCGACCTTTACCTTTACTATCTTTTACCTCGAAGATGTCAAAGTAAATAAATCAAATCTAGTCAATTAAACACACATCTATCAATTTTCTAAAAATGTTTCAACCAAATGGATTGACATTCAAAGAGCTTTCATCCATTATGATTAATGATTATATGATTCAAATGATTATATTTGCTGAGCAGTTGATCAATTGCTTAATTAAACAACTTTAAATGCACATTATGTCAGAAAAAGAAGTCCACTCCCTCATCACCTAGCTCTTTACTTGTGCAATAACTGTAACATTGGTATGTTGTGTTTGCGAGTGCATATCTAGTTAATTACTTAACCACCCAGTGGTCTGTTGATGGGTTTGATTAAATTTGCCTGTCAGATTAGCTCTAATAATGCAGTATTCTCTGGAATACGTCCATTTTTATGGCTCCCCTTCGGAATACAATGCTGCAGTAAATTAAACAAGGCCCACTTTATGCACTGAATAATTCATCAGCCCTCTTGTATTAACATGGGTTCAAATTATACTAATAACAATGCATGTCATATATTTCTTCTTTTTTTTTGGAAAAAGATTTAACGTTTTTTTTAAAAAACCGAAGCGAAAACGAGTGTGTATTTTTAATAAATAACACTTCAACATTTGTTCTGTTAGTTCAACACTTATACGTTTTTGTGAAGGGAGATTCAGTTCTAAGGTTTCTGGACTAATACCATGGTTCAGGATTTAATGACTTAAGAGAGATTACTACCTCACCCAGAATGAATGACACGTTTTGGGTGAAATCATCAGTCAGCTTCCACGGAATTGTAGAATGATCATGGAACTTAAAGAAGCATAAAAGTAGAGGCTTTGATGCCCAGTGAAGATCAATGGGGGAATAGAAATTACATCACAATTATCTTGAAGCAAAACAAATGGTTGTGAACTGTACTATATGCTTTATGGAGATAACATTTTAGGTAATGGGAAAAGAAAATAACACTAGTAGAGAAATTCAAATAATGTTGTTTTTTGTTGTTTTTTTTTGCAATGGACCCAACAATTGATATGAGCTGCCTTCTGGAAAATCGGGCTAAATGCATGAGGTTCAGTGTAGTGACAGATTAGCCTGTGCAGTCCGCACAGGGTAATCAGGGACGACACATTCCGCTTTTATGATATCTTTTGTTTAAAGAAAGTCTCTTCATGGCAAAAATCCAGTTAAGGTGGAAAGTGTTGTCCCTGAACAGACTGTGCAGACTACACATGCTCATCTGGGACGACACTTTACGCATATGCATTAAACCCCCTTTTCACAGAGCGTGGTTCATATGTACTTTAATGACGCACATTATCATTGCAAAACCTCTTAACCCTTGAAAGGATTATGACCTATTAGAAATATTATTTAGTCATCATTGTAAGGTATCAACTGCGGTAAAATATGACATTCAGTAACATTCCAAAGAATGAGTCTTAAATGCCTTTTGGAAACTAGCTCATCACGTTCATGACCTCACGCAGAAGACAGTGATTGCCCAACCCACGTCCTAAGTATGTCTGTTGCACATTTTACAGATGTTGTTGAAGATTGTAAATGTTAAGCAACTGTGTAGATCTGATTTACATTTTATGAACCTGGAGTTCAAGCCACCATTGTTTGTGATTAAATGTGTAGCAAAATGCAGATATATTGCACTGCTTTTGATAAAAATTGAGTACATTTTGTTGCAAGGTTTTGTTCTACAGAATTATATGATCAGAAACTGTTCAACTGTAAAGTTAGAACAAAAGGTGTTTGAAATAAGTTTGCAAAAAGGAAAAATATTACAAGCATCTGCGTCAGATGTTTAAGTTAATTACTCGACAAAATATCAATAATATTCCATTTTTTCCTCTGAATCCGACACCCAATTTTCGATGTTGCTAATTAACCCATCTGTTAACTCAACATGTTTGCCTTGAACACCATTAAGTGAGAAATCATGTCATCATGGCTCCCAGCTCATGGTCAGTCCACAAAGGTCAGGTTCACAGGCAGAGTTCATCATACATCATTTAGAGGTATTGAAATTGCTGGGAAAATGTCAGACAATTTAACTCAACATTATTTACGGTGGCTAGCACTACATACATATCAATGAATGGTGCATGGGGACTCCACAAACAGTTTTGTAACGTTTCATAACATCTCCACAGAGGCTTGATAGTTTGCAATATTTGGAACACAATATAATTACCGTAGATTCATTTATTTTCGTTGACATGACATTTTGTCATTCATAAAATCGGGCATTTTGGTTTGACCTTAATTTGATTTTTTATTATGTCTGATATGAGACTTCGGGCTTGAACCTTCGTTGTAAATGTTATAGCGTGGTTGAGAGGAACCCCATGAAAATCCCAGAAAATTGACCCTAGTCCATGAGTTTATGAACATGTATGTCATTTAAACTAAAGTAACCTAAATGTTTGTCAGTATGTGAGTTTTCATGTGACACACGTGCAAATAACATTAACAGTTTGTGTGTACCTTTAAGGATTAGTTCTGTTCTGAGTATATGGTCCATCAAAACCAATAAACAGCTCAAGGAAAAAGGGAAAGAAATAAGATCATTGAAGCACATCATAAAGGACCAGTGCAGTACTTCTCTGAAAAGTCATTCAACCTTAGGTCCCCAGAAAATGCTCAAATATATCCAAATAATGTGTAACAACAACAATCCCCATTTTGATAAAATGCTGAATTTCACCTGTACTGCACGAGAACATAATTAAACATAAAAAAAAATACACCTGTAGTCTAAGGGATAAAAAAATGTTGAGATACAAACGAAATGTATCTTAAGAATATGTTTATTGCAATTTCTCATTTAATTAAAAAATCTCTACAGATATGTTCCAGAGCCATTAAAACATAAAACAAAGTCTGTTGCATTAGCGATATACATTGTTTAAACATTATTAATATGTAACTTGCTTTTATTTGACTATTACATACTGGTATTTTTAACAAAGAAAAATATCTTTCCAGCATATTTGTGGATCATATGAAACAAATATTTTACGGTTCAATTTTATGCGGACTGCACAGCCTAATATGGGACGACACTTTACGTACGCACATGCATGAAACCCCATTTTTACAGAGCGAGGCTCCTAAATCTCAACCTCCCTATACTTACCCTATCGTTTATGTTTCGCCTGATAAGCTGCACGCGCGAACGCTTCATATTGCACATATATACACGCGCTTGTCTGAAAAGTGCGGCATAAATCAGTTCTGTGTATTACCGAGACATTTGAGTCTATGGTGCGGCAAGCTTAGTTACAACAGATGGGTCTATCGCGATTGCGGTTTACCGCTGAAAACAGAACATTATCGAGCCACACGCTAATCAGTGTTATGAGATCCCTGTCACTTTTTTTAAGAACCATTGACGTATTACGGGTTTTATGGGGTCGCTGATAATTGTAACTCATGTCATAGATACATGTAGTTTCATTAGTCGCTAATTTGTATAGGGACAGATGTCAAGGTAAACGTGACGTAATTGCACGACAAAATATTTAAATACAACGCTGAAAAAATAATGTGTACATAGTTCTTCGAATGGCCTTACAACACGCCGGGTATGCGAATACTTCGTTGACGGATGGCACTTCACTAACAGAGAACAACAAACGCCACGCGCGAGAGGTAAGTTCCTCTGTTTTATTTAAAGTTATATCCTAAAGATTAGTTTTTAAGACAAGACACATGGTCGAGTTGATAAATGGTGTATCCTTTTGTATTGGGAATACACAATTTCACGGAAGAATGGTACAGTTTTGCCCAAAAAATAGAAAATTCGATCGGAAAACAGCATAAACTGGATGAACAGTAAACATTTTAACAAAATAAAACTACTTAGAATTATTGCAAGAAATTGTTTGCTATTCCAGCATGTAGAGTAATCACTGTGCTTCAAATACTGAAATTTTGATAGTATTCAATGAAATATAAACAAAGATAGAGCATGTTGTAATAGGTGGCATACATAAAGTTGCAGGCACTTTGTTTACCGATAAAGGGCACTTCAGATTACGGAGACTTTCAACAAAGCGGGCACTCTAATAACTGAGTTTTATCTTCTACCTTAAATGCATTTATTTATATTATGGCTATTCATACGAAACATTTTGAAAATATATTTTTCAAAAATCACATTACTATTAATTTATACTATGTTTATTATAATTGCAATTTTCAAATAAGATAATATTTATTATTAAATAAATGTGTACATAATGAACTTGTTTTTTATTGGTAACTTGAGATTCAGAGAAATGAAAATACAACGGATAATGCGGATCAACACAATCGTGTTNAGTAGTAGCTATATTAGAAGTTATAGTAATAGTATATTAAGTAGTAGTTGTAATACAAGTATAAGAAGAAAAAGTAGCCATGTCACACACAAGAATACGCTTTTTATATTACAGATTCAGACATAACGAAGGAAAACGATGCTTTACTAAGTGATATTGTGAAACTTTGCAAACGGTATTTCAATTTATATAGTTTTGTGTTGAAATGTTTTTAACATAATTGGTATGTTTTCTATGTTGTATTATTGTCTAAAGGATGTACGATCGATTTCACTTTATTGTACCTTTTGCTTTGTCGTAAAATCTAAGTTAAACTAAATATTACTTGCGGCTTTAAAGTTGTACTCAGTTTTTATACAATGAATGTTGATAACTGATACCAGTATTTATTTCCAAATATGCACACAAATAATCTTTAAAAATAAGACACATCCTACATATACAAACAAGGTAATATACATTGGTTAAATGGTTGGCGGGGTAATTCATGATTGTAAATGAAAATCCTTTAATGATTTAAATCATGACATTTATTATTTCTCATTTTAAGATGATGTTTTAATTGTATTTTGTACAGAGTTTAATAATATTTATTGAATATCACTGTCATTTTTCATTCTGTTGTTGATAGTTGATGCTCGCCAATGTTAGGGTTTTCTTAGCCTCGCTAAATAAATGTGTCTGTATTCAACACTAGCCTAGTTTGCTTTGCACAATCAAGCAATTGTGTTTGATTGGTCACAGGGTCGTCATACAATATGCATATGCGCGAATGGATATACACAACATTGCTGCCTATTAATTATCTTAATGAAAACAAATCTTAATATATTTTTTGCTTAAAGTTGAGTTTAAATTAAATACATTTTTTACGTTTAACAAACGATCCAATTTTAGCGACGACAGAGAGAGGCCGGAAGTAGTATTCCTTCTAGGAAGTCCAGGTGCTGGGAAAAGTGCCATGGTAAACACGATCATCAGAGCATTATGCGGAAAATACTATCCAAAAGCTAAATTAGGAAGCGGGATTTCACAATCAAAAACAAGGACACTCAAATGGTATATTTATTAGCTCGTTCTGAAGTTGGTATCATGAGTTAATGAAGCTATTTAAGAACTGAAAGACCAAACTTTTGTTTGCCATTTAATCATACATCTTAATTTTGGAAAGAGTTTCTTTTTCTTTGAAGTGAAAACTAAATATGGAGTCTTAATATGAAAACTATATAATAATAATTTCATAAAAATAACAGAGTCTAAATTATTAATGTTGAAAACTTCGTAATGACTCGTCTTTTTTAAGTTCTACTATCTACCAAATGTATAAAATTAGATCATTTAATTACCTATATAATATTAATGTGATATGTGGTAAACTGGTATGTTGCACACAATAGGTATAGAAACTGCAGCATTAAGCTCTGTGAAATTGAAGATTCACACAAAGGTATCAAGGACTGTATACAACTGTTGCCAAACATTATTGACTCTGCTGGTATTCACGGTCAGAAAGCTGAGAATCTGAAAGAAATACTGGAGATGTTTTTTGGAGGTAAATCTAATTGATTTCAGAAGGTGGTTAAAACGTTATTTAAATAAACCTTTTTAAAATTATTGTAGGAAAGGAATGTTAGAAAATATGTTTTATTTAATATATAAAAATCTCAAAGTATTTGAACCTTAGATACATTAAAAAAAGCAGGTTTGTGCTGTTATCAATTAAGATGTGCTGCGTTTTTGTTGTCGAATCACGTACGTTATATTATTCATATACAATAGATGACTATTTGTTTTGAAAAGATTGCGTTCTTAAAATTGTATTTTTGCTACAGGTTTTATCCCTCCAGGCACATCCTTTGACTATTTACTACAACAGCAAAACGAAGATGGGGTTGGTTGTCTTAAGGATTTATACCCCGAATGCAACGAGCGATGGAAAGTGACAAAGATCATATTTGTCACAAGTTGCAGACAAGACCTACCAAATGAGATGATCAAATGCCTGCTCGACGTTCTTCAAGCTGTAGACCAAACAAGCGGTGGTCTAAAGTGTATGTACTAATAAATCTTATAAAGTTTTGGACATAACTAAAATTGTAAACGAAATATGTTTTTAATCGTTGTAGCTATACACATTAAAATAGTTTTGGTACAAGTTAAACGATTTTGTTTTATATGAAAGATACATTTTAATAAGGGGAATGATATTTTCCATTACTCGTCAAAGTTCATGTGAGATTTAAAAATAATCCGAAAAGTTGTTTCATATAATTTAATTATTCCAACACGTATGGTATTTTTTTTTTTAATGATGCAGATCTGTTTATAATCAATGAATATTTGAATACAATATATTTTGTACATTTTATATTTTAGTCAATATTGATTTATTCGTGGCCATTACAAATTACGACTCGGTCGAGCAACACGGCAAATTCAATATTACGTGCCCTGAAAAACCGATGACCATGGAACAGTTTGAAGAATATGAAGTCAATGTAGCAAATCATTTTAACATTAAGGGAGATATCGAAAATTCCTGCATCCGCTGGGTGAGCTATGTCGACGGTAATAACAAGAATAACCCTTTCATTGAAAATATCGCTCTCAAATTGATACAACAAATGATGCTAGTACCGAAGGAAACAGAAGAAAGTCTTCAGCCGGTTATCACTCTTTGGGTTGTAATCAAACGCTGGGTAAAAAGATATTACAAACAAATGCACCACGTGGATCCAAAATCAGCTGTTATTTTTGTACTATTGCTTGCAATATTGGTCATTCTGATTGCATGGTTTCTCAGCAAACCGATTTCATCTTAAGTGTCACTAATTTCTTCTGTACGATGCATGTTTACTCGTGCTTGATTATTTTTTAAGTGAATGCATATTCAAACATTGTTATATGAACATTTACACACAAAATGACAGCATGACGTTGCATTGCAAGATAAAGAACTTAAGTATTAATATTTGTTTCTGTTTAAGCATGGGGTTTATCGTTTAATCTAGTCTAAACAATTGACACATGAACTCGTAGTGTGCATATGGTATATTTTCCAAAATAACCATTATTTAGGCCTAACACTATGTTTGGGCTTTAATATTGATTTGTAAATACAAATACATTTTTAAAACATAAAATGTCGGATTGTTTCAAACCCTGGGCAGGATAACATACTAATTATAATAACTTGCATAGTCTTTGTGTTAAATAAATTATGTGCAGAATGGAGATGTATAAATTAGTCAATTGTTATATGACTTGCTACATGAAATTATATCCACTACTGTGTATAACTTGTTAATGTAAAATTTGACTGGTCTTGTTATATTAAGTGAATTCTTAGGTTTAATTTTGGTATTATGTGTTAAAACGTGTATATCCTCAGTTATTTCGGAATTCAAAACATACGTATTTAAATGTATGTGTTACTGGTAATGAACTCTGACTCTCAAGAATGACTTGTAAATGATAAAAAATAACCGTTATATAAGGGAATCTGTTGACATGAGAGCAGGCTAAGTTATTTATGTAGTTGAGTTATTTTGTAAAGAGCTTATGCAATTCAATTTGTACCTTATTTCTGAGTATGTTTTCGTCTACAGTAAGATAATTATCTATATGTTGCATGTTGTCTTGTAAAAGTTTACCTTTTTATGTGTGAACAAACTTTGTTAAACCACATGCAATATATATAAATTATGGTTCTAATTAAATGTAAAGTAATAGGAGCACGATTGATAACGCGTTGCAATTCACACATTTCTTTTAACACTAGACGCAAATGTTAACTATCAACCTGTTGTGCTTGTATTGGTCTGCGCAATGCATAGGCATCGATGAATCGGATGCTTATTCGACTCGAACGTATAAATATGTATACATAATGTTTCAATTTGTATTGTTCATGTTTATCTTTTATTCTGTGTTCAAACTTGTGAGCCACCTCTTTTTGAATAAGGACATTGACTTTATAACGTAATAGTTTTTTGTACAATCGGTTTAGGGTTTTATTAAACCACTTTCAATACTTGAAGATTATGTTTGTAATGAAGTTTAATGAAATATTGTTTGTATAACAATCGGAAACTTATGGCATTTTCCTATGAGGGTGGTGTCATCAATGTGCTTGTACATAGGCTGGCTACAAATCTTATATTGTTTGTGTGAGTAAAAACGTCAGCGCTAATCTGATCACTCTATAATATACTGGAATATGTTTTTTTTAATTAAAAAAGAAGAACAGTAAACTAGTATAGATATTAATTACATAAAAACGCAAGACAATATACAAAAAATATATGGTGGACTGGGTTCTGGATTATTTAAAGTGAAAACCACCAACACACTTAATTTGTTACGATTAAACTGCTGATATACCCATCCCATTTATTATATATCACTTTTACTCGTATGTATGTGTTAAATTGTAGTTGTTACTAGTTTGTATCAATACTTGTTGAAAAATACTCAAACACAGACAAATGTTTTTTGTTTAATTAGTCAATTTTATAAAAAAATTGAAATTGTACACGGCAACAAAATACCAAAACTAATTAAGATTTCTCAACTCGTAAAATCTCTTAATATATATTTTTCTGGGTTAAATATGTGTTTTGCATATAACATGTATTCAATAAATAATTAAATGATTATTCGCTTGTTTATATATTAAAATATTAAGTGTATTATTCGTGAGTTATGTTTTTTAAGTACATGTTTAGCAACACTCCCACGCCATGCATGCCCTAAAACGACGATAAAAGAAACACGGTGTTATGAAAACTTTACTTTCTAAGCATAATTCACGCTCACTCCCCTTTTTTATATTTTTAAAACATATAGATGTGGTAATCAACATACTGAAAATTAAAAAAGAAAGCTGAATAATTTGAAAATAAATACATAAAAACGATCATAAATCCCGAAGCCTTTAAGTTGCTGTTCACATATCTGGTTTGGTTTTCTCATTGACAAAACACACATATAAACATTTCCAAGAAACTATATCATGTTTATGCCACTGATAACATACCAATTAGGTCTGCAAATGAATCTATCTTATGAAACTATAAGGATTAAAGCTATTTTATTTATCCAACAAGCATCATCTTTAACCGGTTTTGAGTTATTATAATTTAATATATCTTCATAGAGTTTAACAAGATTGAGGTTTCGGTACCATTCGCTTCTCTTCACACTCACAACAAAAACGAGAATTAAAATATAAAAAACTTCGATAACGCATTGTTTGGTGAAATCATGTACTGATTAGTTTTGTGTTCAAATACTCCAAAACAATTCAGCCCCTCATAGAAGAAAATTTTCATCAATTGGCTTGATTGCCTCTTTTACTTAATTAAAGAGCTTTACCGGTAGTTAAAAGCTTCTAAAAGTCGTCTTGTTGATGTCTGAGACCTTGAGATTCCTCCCCGCCATATTTGCAACCTAGTAAATTACCTTAATTTGTTCGCTGTTTAGAGTAAATTTGACCAGCAGCGTCACAAGCCTTGCTATGTACCTTCTTATTTATGAACTCTAAATATCGATTCTTCATAACTAATTATAATAGCATTAACCTCAATACATAAATACGGAATACATTTTGACAATCGTTCTGGGTTGGAAATATTTGCCTAATCGAAAGAATCACGAACACTGACAATCAAAACAAAGTCTTAGGTATGTACTTTAGAAACAATAAATCCCACGTTTTATATCAATCTTCACATATTCACATAAAACATCGGTCCGATGTTTAGAAAAGACATTTAAGGATTTGCTTTTGACGGGTTTCTCTGTTTGCACAGACATATAGACTACGTTCGCAGTCTATTGCATTACGACTTTAACTCTATTACATCACTAATGGCCATAACAATATCGCTGACATCAATACCGAATGGCAAGTGTTATTTTTAAAGGATGCTATTTTTGCCCCACTTTAGTCGCTTTTCTCAAAATCATGCCTCCTTGTAAGTTACAATTATGCTTATCAATATGCGTGATTCTAAATGTCACGAAAACGCATTTACAGTTGTCAAATATTCATTTAAAAAAACTAATCATGATTCATAAATACTTACGTGAACAATATTTATGTATAAAAGATGTGTTATTAAAAAAAAATGGATTGTATACCGTATTTTAAAAGTGTTAAGGTGCAGCTACAAATTCAACAATAGGACCAACACTAGGGCTGATGTAATTGCTTGTATAGGTTATTGCCAATGATCTTAAGTTAGTATTTAGGTTTTCATAATAAACTGTAAAAATGTATTGGCATAGTCGCTCAAAACATCTAGCATTAGAAACCGTATATGGAATAACGAGTTCAGTGTATTTACCGGTACTTTGCTTTATATTTTACTTGTTCCCAAAACAAACACACCACACAAAAGGTTATAAACATACATCACCAAACCTGTTTTGAAACAAACATGTACAAACAAACCTAAAGGCGAAAGGAAAGAAATACATTGTTACAAAATGTTTTATTATATATCAAACATTTATATTTATGTGCTTGTTTTAAAGCCACACACCTTATTTTGCATAGTAAATTTAAGTATAAATTAGAAGCATATTTTATCTATGCCAATTAGAATATATCTGGTGGTAACAAGGTAGAAATCCGTCTTTTTTGCGCTTTAAAACTTAAAAAAAAATCGCGTTTTTCGAAATGGACGTATACGTCTAGAAATCCTACTTTCGGTTTTAAAAGCGATAACGTTTGAAAAATAATAAATATCTTGCAATCTAGACTATAGAATTAATTTCAGCTATGTCAATTAGAATATATCTGGTGGTTACAAGGTAAAACTCCGTCTTTTTTAAGCTTTAAATATTAACAATAATCGCTTTCATTGTCGAAATGGACGTATACGTATAGAAATCCTACTTTCGGTTTTGATAGCGGTATTTTCCGGTTGAAAAAAAATTAATGACTTGCTAACTAGGCTATAGATTTAATGAAAATTTTGCACACTTTCAAATTGCATCTATATGTATTGATTAACATGTACTTCATTTCAAGGTGTGTGGCTTTAAATGTACCGGTAAATGCGTTATGGTGTAGCTTGAGCTTAAAACCGGGTGAAAAGCATGCACATAATGTAAATCATACAAACATGTCCAGATTGTTTAACGTTGAACTTTCTGTCGCAACTAGTAAAGGTAGTTGCGTGATCTGAATTCATCGTTCTTCTTCATGCACGCATGCCGTCTAAGTGCTTGAATATTGTCCTTGCTTTATTTACATTGAAGACTTAAAGGGCGTGAACATATTCAACATGCATGTTAAACATTCAAACAGCTGTTCTGTCAAAAAACATTGAAAGGTGGCCTTATTGAAAACCATATTTGGGGTATAATAATTAATACCCATGTTTTCAGACACTCCTATGTTTATACACACGTATGGTCAAAATATGTTGACCCTAATCCTCTGAAATCCACACTTATTCATATGAAAATACGCTCTCAACTATCACTCAGTCAGCTGAACGAAAATATGGCTGATTAGAATGAAATATTATGGTTGAACAAAACACGGTTGAAATACAAAATGGGCAAAACACTCGTTTACCTTTGTATTACACATCCATCATTACGTTTATGAGTTAAAGTAGTTCTTGAATGCAAGACAAGTTGCCAAATTCAAACTCGGCAATAACAAATGTTATCTTATTTGTTTAAGTTCACATGAAGCTGTACTATAACGAACGCCATACATTATTTATTAAAAGAAGCAATTGATCCATCGAGAGCCACCAATTACTGCCGAAGATAGAGGCAATACAGTTCCAGGTATTGAGCGCAAGCTACACCCAATAAAACGCTTGAATCGCTGGATCATTTCGCAAGAAAATTGTATTAAGCGCAACTTAAGACACAGTTTAAATTATAGTTATTTTTTTAAAAGAGTTAATGAGGTTTAATATTGAAAAAATAGGAGTTGCTGTGATCTTAAAATTAAATTTAAAATATTGAATTACATTAAATGATGTATCATATTAATTGACAATCAGCTGAATCCGTGCTTTAAACGGAATACCTTTAACGACCATTGATATATGACACAGCAGAAGTATTCTCAAAAAACAGCCGAAGTTATATCACTCTAATATTAGGCAAATTTTCATTATTCATCTTTCAAACTATAAACATGTAAGACATTTTTGTAATCAATACATCGCATTGTCTGGAGAGAAATAAAAACTTACATCCGACAATTTGCGGCCAGTACATTTGCTCGATCACGACTGGCAATTAGGCACCTCAATTTGCGGGCTACTAAACGCGAAACGGCTAAACGTTAGGCTGGTGGTGTAATGGAAGTACTAAAAGCCATAATAAATCTCATGAAATCAATGTACATCCATCCTCAATTACACATGGCGTATATAATGCCGTGAAAGTATAATCTATGTTGCTTCTACAACGTTGAGTCCGAGTATTGACCATTCCGTGTTTAGACACATTTATCTCAATGCATATCCTGCATCGATATCGCATTTAGAACACGCACAATACGTTTATTCAAATTAATGTTTGGCATGGTGTTCCATCCATTTGTACGTTTTGTAAGTTCGCCTAAATGTATTACTGTGTTTTACTTTGAATGTGTCGTTATTATGTGCGTATGTCCTGTGTCTAATTGTCTGGCAATTTGTCTGTTGCCTTTAATAATTGACCTCAATATATTGATTATTATGAGTCCAGCTCGTGAAAACGGGATTTGTGTTTTGTTTTATGTATATATTTAGCTATAATTGTATATGATGCGACGTTTTTTGTTGCAAAATGATACGCCTGCGTTCATTATTATCTAGATGTCAGCATTACTTTAGAGAACTGTATGTGATTTCTTAATTATCGCGCTTAGATAACATCTTTATACAACAGTAGTGTAACCCGTCTTTTGTGAATACTTATATTTATAAAAAAATATGTACTACATGTTAATAAGCATGCTATTTAAAACAATCCCTTTTTTCTGCAATTTCAATATCCTTTTTGTCGGATAATTGATATTAAATTTTTTTTAAGATGTACTTATTCGAACGAGGGATATACCATGTTATATGTACACAACCAGCAAAATAACTTCAGTATAGCACCAAAAGAAATACATCATAAATGGCAGGCAATACTGACGTCCGTTTTATTTTGTTCTGATTTTCATTTCCATTCTTTTAATATTTCTATTTTAATAACCATGTTCTTGCTATTGCTGACAAAAAACAGTATGTGCAGCCATATAGTTATGATCTCGTGAGTGTTTTTTTCATGCAACACATAATATGTATTGGGACCAGATAACTCACATTCATTTTAGTACATTTTAAAACTGACTTTCTACTCCCAATAAACATACTTTGTCATCATCATATATGACAGCAAGTGACAGTCTATGGATTATTATCATCGTTTTAATACGTAACCATCAAACGGGAAAGTCATGCACAATTTCTGTCTAGACGAAACTTTCTTTGATAAATGAATATGGTATATAATGAGTAACATGACTTACTGGATGTCGTACCTAGATTGCTACATCATTTGCTTATGTATGTTGTTATGTATTCTGAAGCATGACAAAGGGACTGGTCAATTTGTGTTCGTGTTTATTTAAACAGAAAAATGGGAAATTATCATTAAAAAAAGCATCCAAGAGAATTGGTGTTTTGTTATGCGGCTTTTATATATGTAAAATATGCAAAAGTAAAAAATACGTCGATAATTTTGATAAATTCTGCTTTCTGTTTAAGTTTGGCGGACCGTTGCGATTCACTATTCACACAGCACGATAACATAAACACAGTAGCCTTGTCGTCAAATATATTAGAAATAATTAATTCGGTTGTAACACATTTACAAACGGTACTATGACTGCATACAATAATTATAACATTCAATACAATATTGTCAATTCACTCAATAGATTAACAATTTTAACTTCCTTTTAGAACATTATGACAAGTACAACGCCAATGCGTTTACATCTCCACAGCATGCAACCAATTGCTTTAAAAAAAGATTACTAAACATGTGTTTGTGCAAAATAATGTGTTACACAATACGGTATCCTAGACATGCGTGTATTGAAAGAATGAACTGCATGTAGTTACATTAACCACCACAAACATCATTATACCAAAAGTTAAACACTTATACAAAATCAACGATTTAGTTCATTTAGTTAAGACAAGAACAATCTGTTTGCATCACTTTCAATCAAAGATCACATTTAAAAATCTCATCGTTCTATCTCATGACAATTTATTAAAAATTCAATGTTAGTATTTCTTCAAATTCAATATCACTTTATTTGCATATCGATATATATGTCTCAAAAACAATTCATCATTAAATTTGTTGGGTTAGCAACATAAAAGTATATGATTTTTTTACACTGCAATTTTAGTTACATGTGAATAAGTTCCTTTTACAATGATATTAATATAACTGACTTAGATTTGTGCATTTCATAAAATCTGAGTTAGCATGTATTCCCAATATATTTTCAAACAACGTGGACAGTTTCATAGCAAAATTAGTCTTTAAGATATATTTGTTTTTAACCGTTTATATCTGTATATTAAAGGCCGCCATATATTCCTTATTCGTCTTTGGTTTCGAACCACACGCGTGAAATACACACGGAAAGTGCTCAAATAAAATATTCTGAAACGTTATCCGTCATTGTCACATACATATATAACATTTATTTTCGATATTAAGGTTATTGTAAGCATGTACCTGTTTATAAGTTTCGAAAGAAATGTAATCGGTTAATATATTGCACAACAATTGTGAAAATTGAAGATTTTATGTTGAAAATTTAAAACCGATAGACACGTCTCAAATCTCACTAAAAACAAATTTATTCATTATTTCCATCGTTTCTTTAAACAAAAGAAGCAGAACCAATAACTTGCAATGTATTCATAGCAAAATACGACGTTACTTTTCGTTTACAGTTGAGTGTCCTGCCAAACGATAATACCAGATTGCAGTTACTGTCAGTACGACTTGACCCATAATCATTTATTCTGATGGAAACGTCCTAAGCAAGACAATAAAATGTGAAATCTATGAACAATTATGTTTCTGCACCATGAAATAATCATATAAATTGTTGGTCCAAGACAGCGACATAACTGCCAACTTGATAGCAAACGGCAGACGATGTATTTGATGCGTCCGCTGTAGAGCGCATGGAGCAACTTTGAAATATCGTATGACACGATTACCCAAATCATCATCAAAACTTATTGGTCTTTGTTTTTTCCTGAAATAGTCACAGTTAAATGGCGAACACGAATTGAGGATTATGTACATAAGTTGAGTTTTACCAGCAAACACCAACACCAATAGGACAGACGTACAGACATATTCACAACACGACAAAGACGGAAAACATACGTAAACACAAACACATAAGCAAACAATTAAATAAAAAGAAAAAAAAGCCTAAGAAACACAAAGACAAACCTACCCATATAGGTGAAAGCTACAAATTGCACAAACACTACTTATAAAACAAAATTACAATAGGGTGATGCCGTGACTTAATCAAAGTACTGACAGCACTGGTGTGACGATGCGTTTGAAGAGGATGGATATAAAAGCATACATTTAAGTTTATCTACATCACCACAATTGTGTAATTTGTATTGCTTGTCATTTATCCGCATCCTTAATTCCAAATTTGGCATAGCTGCAGTGTACATGGACTTTTAGACAATCCACAGTTTTTTGTAAAACTTTATTAAGAACAAGATGCATACTCCTGCAAAGGAGCCATTCCAAAAAAAAAAATGGGTACGCATTTTTTTTGGGTATATTTGGGTACTAAACAAAATTTGGGTACGAAACAAAAATATGGTTACGAAAAAAAAAATGGGTGCGAAAAAAAATTGGGTACGAAACATTTTGGGTACGAAAAAATATTTGGGTACGATTTTTTTTTATTTGGAAAGATGGGGTCACTGTAAGTTTACCGAGGTACCAGAAGATATCATTTGAAAATCGGTGTACGGTGAAGTATACTTCAAAGTACCCGGGGTACGGGGAAGTAGTACCCGTGGCTAACTTGACCCATTCAGCTCCACGTCCAGTCCAATGACTTCGAACAATGTTGAAAATGACCCTATTTCACTATCGACCGGTACCACATATAAGTAAAGTTCTCTTCTTTGCGCAATTATTAACATCGTATTCCACAGTTATTATAGAGCTTCATTATAATTTAAACATTTTCTTCGGCAATTGTTGTTGTTGTTTCCCATATTTCAATGATAATCAGCGAGGTATGCCGATTTAGAAAATTTTGCTAACTCAAACTGGCTCGGTCTTTTAGGTAGGTTGCAATTGTGATTTTTGTTCATGGTATGATAACTTAGACGAGCTGCTGAAGCAGAATCGTCAAAAATAGTAAAGCAACGTTTATGAAGGTACAATTTATGTTTACCTATACGATGGTACCGTTCTTATCTGTATTACTACTATGAAATATAAACTCAGCAGTAAAACTATAGATGCATAGGTAGACACGCAATCTTATCGTCACTCAGAGTCCTTTTTCAGCATTCGTGTACACGGTTATACTGTACGCATCATGAAATCTTTGCACATATTTCAGACGCATTCGAGGATTTATTTTTGAATCTTAAGATATCGGCACAAACTGCAAAAGAAACTGTCTTGTATATACTAAAGATTTTTGCAAATTTATGTCAATAACTTGATATATGTGCAAAAATGAAGTTCTTAACGGTGTCTTTACATTCTGTTCAGCCCGTGTGTGAACCCCGTTGATCCTGAACCCTGATTATATACATAATGTTTACCGTTATTAAATGGAATCAACGAACGTGTCTTTCCAATATGTAGAACTTTACAAACAATGTTTATTTCGCTGAAATAGTCTGTATTAATTTCTTCACTTCCAAAAACCGACCTAGTATGAGGCTCAGAAAAATACCAAACCATCTTTATATGATATTGTTTTATGACGGTTAAAATATACCAACATTATATTCGCATAATTAATGATTATGAAATGCAATTATGTTTCTGTTATAACTGAAATATCCACATGCCATTGATTATTGTAATATTTTTTCGTAAGGCTCCAATGTAAGAAGTCACCATATATTATCATCAGTTAATGTTTTTTTCCATGTGTTTCCAAATGTCCGGATTTCTTCACGATGTGTAAGCGTTGATGTATTGTTGAATAGACATAGAGTAGACATATCTACGAGTGCATTAAATCAAAGAAATATTTAGCAGCCAAAAATATGATATGATATGTTGTGCTGCATTCTTATTTTATGTTGAATAGTTAAAGATAAATAAGCAAGTATTAATTTTAATACAAAATTAATTCTAGCATAATCAATTGACTAGGTGTAAACGTGTTCAATCATTAGAAATTCGTATAACTTATTTTTAGAAAATATATCAATATCAGTAAACGAATGGATAAACGTGCCATGGTGCTATAAATCGTCAGTGAAATCAATTTAACGCAATCGCACACACTTAATAAAACATTTGCTCTTTGGCTTTCAATCAAATGCGTTAATAAAGCGAACATTGCCTATCATTACATCAGGGACATTCAGAAGTGGAACGGATGTGCTGAACCATACTTGCCTGTTCTGTTTAGTATTCATGTGTTCAGAGCACGCAAAGGTCCTATATTCAAAACAAACAATCACGGCTTTTACATGGCAACGAAGTCATCACATTAATATAATCGTAACTTCACTTACGAACAGCTCAGTATGTAAATCACACTACAGTTATCTGAATGAAAATAAAATGTTTAATTTTATTGCAGACGTTACTGAATTAAACAACGTTGTGTAGTGTACGAACCAATATGAACTCCGGTTTAGTATAAGCCAAACAGTTTACGACGTCGTAGTATTTAAACACAAACGAAATAAGCACAGGTACTTGAAACAATATATAACCCAAAAAATTGTTTCAAGTACCTGTGGAAATAAGTATGATTAACGATACGAAATGCTTAGTTATGTAAATAATCTTTGAAACCTTCCCACGTAATTACATACATGACGAGGAAATTAGTAGATAGTGCTCATCCCTTGACGTATGGTAGACTTTGTAAACAGAACAAAGGGAGTAATAACCCTGATTTTCATTTTTGACAGACCGATATGCGGATGGATAAACATGGTTATCAATAACTGTACAGAACCTGAGTGTAAGTAATTGTTTGTATGAATTGATATCCTCCTCATTGATATCTATACACCCATGAAGTTCAATATTGTTATTTTATACGAGAGCCGCCCAGATTATATTTGAATACAATCTGTATAAACGTTAAGACACTACCGCGTGAATAATGTATGCAAATTGCTTAAACTTTATCTTGAGCAATAATAATCGTGATGCTTAAGCATTGCTTTTCGTGATTTATAGCATGGTGTCAAAAGAAATTAGTGATACATTGGAATGGGTAGTTGATCGACTTTTAAAGAATAAATACGCGTATAGGAGTATTCAAAAATGAGATGAAAGCCATTGGATATTCGATTTCCTTTGGCTCCACCAAAAACATTCATGATAATGTTTGACACCAACGCCAACATATCAATGCTGGCCTTCCTATGACGAAGTTTAGATATCGTCAAAATGTGGCCACACCGGACATCATCAGAAAATTCAATCGTTGGATCGAAAAAGGTAATCCACCGACCCAACGTGAGATGACGTCTATGTTAGAAATATCTAACTGAACTATATATAACATTATCATCAAAATATTGGAAGCTAAACCTTAAAAAACAATGCATAGTGCAGAAGCTTAACATGGCATAAGTTCAGAAGAGGAGGGCTATACCATGGCAGTTCTGAATGAAGTTCAGATGTGGAAGATGGAAGAACTGTAATACCTCTGATCAGGCAATGTTCTATTAAGGTGGGTCGCACGGGCGGCGCAATGTTTGCTACATTGATAAAGGAGAAACAGTAAGCGACAAACTAAAGTTCGTTAAGGGGCACTCTTTCGCCAAGGATTTCATGGCTTGTGATGGTTCCATTATAGAGGAAAACTCAAGATTTGCTTTATCAACAAAGGAATTTAAGTTAATAGCAAGTTCTATATGAAAGAGCTGTTGAAGGCGTTTCTTCGAAATGACGTTTCAAAACTGTTTCCAGAAGGTC
This sequence comes from Dreissena rostriformis, assembly GCA_007657795.1. Classification (NCBI taxonomy): domain Eukaryota; kingdom Metazoa; phylum Mollusca; class Bivalvia; order Myida; family Dreissenidae; genus Dreissena; species Dreissena rostriformis. The sequence goes on from VMBQ01000128.1 coordinate 158,257, forward strand.
GGAAGTCAATGGTGTTCCATCAGGACAGTGTCTCAAGTCACACATATAAACAGACCCTCTAGTTTCTTAAGAAGGAGAAACTGGAAAATATTGACCGTGGCGAATGGATGCCGAAGTCTCCGGATTCTGCTCCGATAGACGTTTGTATATGGGGAACCCTTAACCCCCGTCTTCAGAAGCGCAAAGTTAAATCTTGTATAGGTTTAAAAAAGCTCATATCTCTTTTCTAGAATGTTAATTGTTGGAGTCAGGTTTATTCGTATCCAGTTTGAGTCCATTTTAATTTAAATGTCTCAAAACAAACAAGGCATGTATCGCATTCAAGCGGTTAAGACAACATAACAGTTTTGTAAATGATTACTTGAACGCGTTCAACAAATCATTTATAGAGAGCCTCTCATTGTTAATATCTTTGTTAAACCACAATTTGTTAATGTTTTACAAGAACTTGAGCGAATACATTATGTATTGACCTCTCTTGACTTGCAGCGTATTGCAAGCACTATATATCTGCTGGGAAGCACAATATCGAAATAGTGCTTTTGAGTGGACGAATGCATTACTTTTACACAATCAATCAAAGCGCTCTTCGTTGCGTGATTCGATACAGATTTCTTAGTCAACATTAAAGATTATTTAGTTCTAAATTAGGACAGTTTTCCTTAAATTGCTATATTGAAAGCCAGAGATCACACATGAATGTTCCACTCTAAAGGAAATTGTCAAGAACATTTTTCTCATCTCGGGCATGTTAGAAATTTGGTCAAATTTTGTCGTACGAAAAGTACAGAATCACGTTCTTAAACACTGCTGGTCACATGTTTGATAATAAACCTAGAAATTTATTAAAAAACATGGGTCTCCATAATATTTGGAATTTAACAATGATTTCGCTCAGTTGAAACGTATGGCAAACATACGTGTACGGTAAAGAAATCGTTACTTTATGTTACAAGGTAACCACAATAATGTATCGCATGCTTTATTTAATTTATGCTGACCAACGAACAAACCGGTTCAAGTGCTTTTTATTCGCTATGTGGCCCTACTATGTTCCTTCAGTTCGTATAACTCGATGGCAACCAAGCTACATTGAAAACTTCTTGTTAACAAATATTGGTGCATATTTGTTATGCTGGTCACGACATATCCAAGATTAAGACAGGCTCTACTTGGTATTTTATAACAATATTTTGGACGAAAATACATCTTGATTAGATGCACATCTTGGATTACATAGGCTTGTTAGATCTGGGAAATTAATGATATATTCTTTAAGTTGATATCAAACAAAAACTAATTATGGCTTTATACGGAAAAATCCGAATGCGACTTTGAAAAAACCTTCATTAAGTTAGCATTTAATATAAGTAATAAACAGTCTACCACATAATAGTAGGTATGACCTAACATATGTAGGAGCAACACTTACCTGGCAACATTGATCGCTTTAAGAACTAATTACGCGGTTATTTTATTTTATTAAAGCTCTTTTTATGTACACATTTCAAGCTTCAGTTATCCTGAATAAATTAAGTTTAGTTTTAAAAGATGTAAGACGGTGTCAATGCATTTGTTTATGAAATTTAGGGGCCTGGTTTGATTCACGAATGAGCATGGATGCGCATATAAACTCTATCAGTAAATCTTGTTACGCACAGGTACGCCAAATTGGTCATATAAGACAATACATTACAAATGATGCCACAAAATCTCTTGTCAATTCGCTGGGGACATCCAGGCTGAATTATTGCAATGGTCTGTTATACGGTGTCCCACAAAACAAACTAGATAAACTTCATAAGGTTTAGAAGTGTGCAGCTAGAGTTATCTCAAGGACTTCTCGATATGAGCACATCACACCGGTTCTCAAGGATCTACACTGGCTACCCATACAACGCAGAGTAAACTTTAAGATTATGACTCATACTTTCAAAGCACTCAACGGACAATCACCCATTTACATCAGAAACTTGCTTAGCATCTATAAACCTAGAAGATCACTTAGATCACAAAACAAATCTACAATATTTGAAATACCATCAAATATAAAATGCTCCTATGGCGACAGCAGCTTTGCAGTAGCAGCTCCGACTCTTTGGAATTCACTTCCTTGTGGAATCAGAGATGCCAGATCACTGTGTTATTTTAAACGGTCACTTAAAACACACTATTTCATTGAGGTGTACGGGAAGTAAGCCTCCGGGGACAGTGTGCGCAGTTCTGTGAACTTGTGACTGAGGAATGCCTCGCACACTTGTCATGTCTTCTCATTTTAATATTCTTTTTTTTTAGCTGATTTCATGTTTTACCAGTAAGAACATATTGTTTACCCCTTTTATGCGCGTTTTAACAACTATCTGCGTGTAATATGCTCTGTTTAAGGGTCTGTTTTATCTATGGAATGTACATCAAGTAATTTTTTATTCTAGTACTTTTAGATGAATTCCTTCAATCGTGTTGTATGTTTTACCTATTATGTTTATACATCTTGTTATATGGTTGCGTTGTATTTTATACTAAATTATGTCATGTAATTTCATGTGAAGCGCTTTTGAACGCACAATTATGTGTGAAAAGAGCGCTATACAAATATGGTATAATAATAATAATAATAATATATTAATTTAAATTATGAAATAAGTAGTTTTTGCTCTTGTGTTTTTAATGATACTAAAGTTAATGTCAGTAGTCATTATTTTGAAAATGTATAAGTTGATGTAACTCGCTGTTATATTTAATTATTATTTATCGCTACTATACTAGTTATTTATATAAAGACCCCTACTTTTTCGTGTATACATAAATGAAATAAAGATCAAACTACGCTACGCAATCGTGTTGTTGCGGCTACTCATCTGATTTTCGATCTGGCAAAAATCCATTCCTAGGCTGATAAGTGCTTGGTTACCTTCAATCAATCCACAACAAAGTATTAAGTAATATCTAGAAAAATCAACCGCCAAAACTTTTTCTTAACGACTGTTAACTCGTTCAGGATTTGTCTCATAAACATCGATTTGATATAGGAAGTACCAAAGATAATTAGTAATGGATCACGTTTACAATCATGGCATTATCAATATAATGAAACGGTCCTGAAGCGAATTGAAATAGGAGACCAAAAGATAAACTGACAATCTTCTAAAAGATGTATAATTCACTATCATCACCATATTTGTGTACGCTGGTCTCCTCTACTTGCGTGGGTGAAAAACGGCTTCTCCAGATCGTTATTCTGACAATATTCGCAGCATTCCATGTTAATTGCAGACAATTTCATGAGCCTTTTAATCATCGACTTTACAAAGTACGGAACACTCTTCCGGAATCTGTAAGCTCGGCTATTTTCAGCTCGGCTGTTTTCGTAGAAAACCCGAGGTATTGTCATAGCCAGCTCGTCGTCAGCCGTCCGCCGTCCGACGTCCGCCGTCCGCGTCGTCCCAAAACTTAACATTGGCCGTGACTTTTGCAATATTGAAGATATCAACTTGATATTTGGCATGCATGTGTATCTCATGGAGCTGCACATTTGGAATGGTGAAAGGTCAAGGTCATCCTTCAAGGTCAAAGGTCAAACAAAATATTTTTTTTTTCAAAACTGCACCCGCAGCCGAGCGTTGGCACCCGTTCTGCGCTGCTCTTGTTTTCTCTGATTCCAAAGTAAATCTAAAAGTTCAGGAAGTCTTTCCCCTACATTACAATTACGATAGGCGGATGTAAAATATTCTTCATGTACGTTTGCGAATGTATTTAAGCTACTTAAATGAACAGGGGTACGCGAACAACATATTATAACGTCCATATTGCCAATGTGGTGAGATTGGAGTTTAACATTAACATCACTTTCCCAATTTGCACAGAAACAATCCCTATATTATTTGACTGTCTCTTCAGTTTCCAACACACACATTCGCAACTACTTCAATTCGATTTTGAAGAAGTATAATACGCCCGAAAATCATTGATGTTCAAGCATGCTCAGTCTATCCTCTGAGTCACAGTTTAAGCGTTACTTCATCTCATGAAGAGACCAAACTCTGATAGCGATACGCCGTCCCGAAACTGCTTCGTGTCTTACTGGAAATTGCTTACTCAAATGACTTAAACGCAACTGTAGATGTTCTCTCTCGAACAAATCAACTAAAGTTACACATAACTACGACTATTCCAGTAGTGGTAGTTCTTCATTTTCATAAGCCCAGAACAGCCCCATTCCAACGACGTGTATGGGTCTACGACAGAGGAAACTATGATGATTACAGAGCCGGCCTAAAGACGACGGACTGGAACAGTCTTTTCGACAACGACGACCTAGATGATACTACCGAGAAAATAACAGCCAAAATCCTATCTATAGCATCCCAAAATATCCCAAACAAGATTATCACAGTAAGACCTCATGACATCCCATGGATGTCAAACCTGGTTAGAACTCTTATAAAAAAAGGCAAAAACTTCATAATAAAGCAAAAAAGTCAAGTACGCCAGAAGCATGGTCAATGTTTAAACACGCACGAAACTTAGTCACTAAACATATACGTCAGGCAAAACAAAACTATAAAAATAAATTAATTGAGAAATTAAATCAACCTAACACATCTCCTAAAATATGGTTTAAAACAGCTAAACAACTTACAAACAAAACACAATCGCAAACAATACCAACATTATACGACCACAATCACGAGGCAACTACTGACAATGAAAAAGTTGATCTTCTCAACAACTACTTCTCCTCTCAGTCAACTGTCGACGATCGAGATCACTCTCCTCCACCAATAAATCGTCTTACGGAATCCTCTCTTAGAAGCATCACCATAACGCCCCAAGACGTTCAAGACGCTCTTTCTCTTCTCGACCCAAGTAAGGCAAGTGGCCCAGACATGGTCAGTCCTAGGCTTCTGAAAGAAGGCATGCACGAACTTTCTATACCCCTTTCAACATTTTTCAATAAGCTCTTGCTCAATTCGTATTTCCCAGATTCTTGGAAGCTTGCTAACGTTGCGCCCATCTTCAAAAAATCCGATCCTTCTAAACCCTCCAACTACCGCCCTATTTCCCTACTTAGTTGCATCGGTAAACTAATGGAGCGCTGCATACAAAAATACATATATAATTACCTAACGACAAATAATCTTCTTACCCCTTTCCAATCTGGCTTCATCAAAGGTGACTCGACCGTTAATCAACTTACATGTCTTTACAATGACATATGTCAGGCGATGGACGAGGGCAAGGAAGTGCGTGCTGTATTCTGCGATATATCAAAAGCTTTCGACCGAGTCTGGCATCGTGGTCTGATCACAAAGCTTTCGTCGTTCGGAATATGTGACTCTCTACTTAACTGGATTATTTCTTACCTGTCAAATCGTAAACAACGCGTGGTGTATGCAAATTCTACATCATCCTGGCGCCATATACAAGCAGGCGTCCCTCAAGGCTCGATCCTTGGCCCCTTATTCTTCCTCGCCTATATTAACGATATCGTTTCTGCGGTCAACTCAAACATCCGGCTCTTTGCCGACGACACCAGTCTCTACATTATTGTAGAAGATCCGATCACTGCATCAACCACGTTAAACAACGACCTTGCATCTATACATTCGTGGTCCCAGTCCTGGCTCGTATCGTTTAATCCTGAGAAAACTGAATCAATTATTTTCAGCAGGAAAAGGCGCAAACCACAACACCCACCTTTAATTATGAATTCTTTAAATATCGAAGAAGTTGACACCCACAAGCACCTAGGTCTCACCCTGTCCTCTGACGCAAAATGGAACGCACATATCTCAATCACTCTGACAAAAGCTTGGCGACTTATCGGTATCCTCAGGTCGCTTAAATTCTTCTTAAACCGCTCCTGTCTTGAAAAAATGTACTTTTCACTTATTCGCCCTACCCTTGAATACTCTGATGTTGTCTGGGACAACTGTAGTGAATACCTAAAGCAAGAACTCGAATCAGTTCAAGTGGAAGCGGCCCGTATATGTACAGGAGCAACAAAATATTGCAACATCCAAAAGCTACTGAACGACCTGAAATGGGATACACTCTCGGAAAGAAGAAAACAACATCGTCTACTTCTATTTTACAAAATGACACATGGATTCTCACCACCCTACATGTCAGAACTGATTCCACATATAAATCAAACCCAATCAGACGGATACAACTTAAGACACATTCGACATGCCAGAGCACGCACGCAAGCATATAGTTTATCTTTCTTACCCAAAACAATACGTGAGTGGAATCAACTTCACATAACAATACAAAATTCACCAGACGTACAATCATTCAAAAACGCCATAAATAAAGCTAAAAAGAAATCCTTACCTATTTTTAACTGCGGTTCACGAACTGGACAAATCCTACACACACGTCTTCGACTCGATTGCAGCGGTTTGAACTACGACCTACACAGAAGGTCTCTAGTAAACTCCCCCTTGTGTTCATGTGGATCTCCAGAAACAATAGATCACTTTCTCTTAAGATGTCCACATTATACAAACCTCAGATCCCACTGCTTTGCCGCTATCAGGTGCCCTATTACCACCAATAATCTGTTAAATGGCTTTGACCGATTCTCTTGTGCAGAAAACGAATTTCTGATCCTCGCTGTACAGCGATACATCATAGCAACGAAACGTTTTGCGACATACGTGTAATCGGCTCTCTACTGCTCTACAACAGACCGTGTACCAGGTTTACATATAAAATAATATTTTTTTCCCCCTCTTTAATATTTCTCTTACATATTGTCTACCCCTACCCTTTTCACACGTAAACTAAACACTGACAGTTCGACTTCTGCCCACACAGTTTACAGTAGCAACTCCACACAAACGGAGAGGAATTAATATAAGTGTCACATCGACCTTGTTTTCCGATCCAAAGCACATTCATGTTTGGTATCTGAATATCTCGAATAATGTTTACATGTGTACATGTTTACATGAATTATTTGCTTGAAATAAAGTTTAAACTAACTACGACTATTATTGATTGACATTGAATTAAATCTACTTATAAATTCCAATTCTTTAAAAAGACTTCCATTTTTTGTTTCTCTATTTTCTGTTGGATTCATGATCTCGATATATAACTATTGCATATATACATGTACAGATATGTCTACCCCCCTCCAAACGAACTAGTACAAATTGAATGTGTTCCAACACTCCGTTAAATAGTTTCCCTTTGTATCTTGTATTATAGTAGTGTAGTATCTGCTTACATTATGCATGCTATAACTGATCCCAATTTAAACCAGAAAATATTGTTAGAACTCGTTTTGTTATGTTGCCCAATTGTATGCCTTGTATACTTGGGTGTAAATAAAGAGTTGTTCTTTTCTGTTCTGCTTTGTTATAAAAATCTACTACTTTTATATATTTCTAATTACGTTGAGCAGATAAAAATGTATGCATATAAATGTAATCGTAGTGCCGTTTGTTTTTCTATATTATTCTGTTACACTATGCATATGAATGTAATCGTAGTGCCGTTTGTTTTTCTATATTATTGTGTTACACTTTTGTATTATAACTTAAATCATTTCACCATTCCTATACATAATTTTTTGTTATGCTAATGTTGAATACTGTTTCTAGTTTTGACATTTCTAAATGTTGTTTTTACAAGGTCAGTAAATGACACCATATCAACAGCACTTTCATCTTGCATAAGAGCATAAGCCGCGAGCTTTTTTCCAATTCTGTTAAATTGTACTTCAGTTTGTTTTATACCTCGACATATTTGAGGCCTTATGAATACTTGAAAATCTTGAAAATCTGAGGTAAAAAACGCCAAAAGATATTAACGTCTAGAACACAATAATTAAGAATAGCGTTCATTCAAGTCGATATTTGTTTGCGCCTTGATATTGCGTTCTTTCAAACCTAGTTGTTATTCAAAACGGGGTATTTATACCGATGACAAGTTCATTTTCGCTGGATACTTATCCAAAGCGCGGGAAAAATTAGTTTTCTTTCGTACCAATACTCCAGGGAAAAGTGTCAAAAGATTGCGTGATTTATTACGTAGTATTAGAGAATATTAACAGCAGGACATGAAAGTGACCTCCATTAACCAATCTTGTGATTCCCACCCAATCCGAACTGTAATCTGGTTTTATTTGAATAGTATTTTATTATACAAAAAATAATTATCACTACGTTTCGGATATTTATGTTAGACCAAACACGCAAGTATTAATTGCTAAACAAGAGTGTTATATATGGATACATATTGACATTGAGATGTTCACAGTTGTTAACAATTAACCTCTCCCTCTAATAATCAAATGAATTAACCGACGGTTCACACACGAAAGAGAAGTCTGTGGTTTTTAATTTCAACATCCAAATGAATGGGGCTACCTTTAACACTGGTATGTTTCTCTATCCTCAATTACATATGCCTTCGCATGGGAATAATTGACTTCGTTTATTACACACTATATTTTGTTCACACAGAAGACTTCAAAAGCATTCCCACACATATTTTGGTCGGAATGTACAACAACTATCTACGCTTTCAACGTATTAAATATATCGTCACTAGCGTGTATCGTTTAACATTGCTTTATCAACACGATTTTGCTGATGTACAGTGAGATAGAACACTCACAGTTGATAACTATGATAATTCATTTTTAATAATTGACACTAAAATGTGCAAAATTCAGTGTTTGGTTTCTTTCATTAAATTTGCGTCACGTTCTCATTCGTTTGTGTTGCGTATGATTTATAATTGAGACTATCTGAGTTCATTCATTTGTAATGAGTTTTAGTTATTCTTTTCGTATGGGATTTTTCTTACATATTATTTGATATTTTTTATTTGACTTAATTCGATGTCTGAGTTTACCGTGTTAAGTAAAAGCTAATGATGACGTTACATTAATAGAATATAAATATATGAAGTTAGTCTAGAAGGAGAAAAATCTTATTATAACATTGACATCTTTTTTGTTTTTTAATTAACCAATTATCAATAAATATTTTGACGCATTTTGATTTAGTTATGTTGAAGAGCAACGTTTCACACACAAACTATTGCATGTTTTCGTTCTTAGCCAAGTTTCCAAGCCAAATCATTTTTATTAATCGAGTTAGATAAAAACTTGCTGACAGCGTTTAATTTACCAGTGAAAACAACATAGATTGCCTCGTCATCTGTGGTTTCTTCGATTGGATGGTAAACCTAATATTTAAAGTAATTTTTTTGTGCCAACACTTGCTTACTGAAAATAAATCCATAATATATCAATTTAAATCTACTTTTGTAATAGGCCACTCGTCCATTAATAAGTGTTGACCTATATCGGTATTTGTATGCCCACATATTGCTGCGTTCGATGAAGCCAGGGTTATCAAGTAATTGGCAATTATTGTTGCACATTATTGTTCCAATCACGTAGTACATGTATCTCGGATGAATGCAGAGTAGAAGATTGTGTACATCCAATAGCCTATTATTTCATGGGAAGCACGGGGTTTTGGTAAACTTTCTAATTAGTCATTGGATATAAAAGCCTCTTAATTTGCTTTCCATCAATGTCTTATTTAAAACAATAGGGAGCTGAGTTTTTGTTTCTAAGTTCGCGTTTCCATTAGGCCCCCTATGTCGAACGTTATTGCTCGTTTGTTTAAAGGTAAATATAAATAAGTTAAAAGTGTATGGCTATTGTCTGAATTAGCAACATATATTCGTCAGTATGCGAGCTAATAACTTGTGTTTATTTGTTGGAAGCTTGCTTCGTGTAATTTGGAGTTGAATTCTGAAGTGAAAACTTGATTACGTTTACTAATTATCCAACGCCATAAGTGGAGGGACATGGTTGTTGCCTTGTCCGCTGCGTCCGACCGTCCATTTTACCATCCGGAACACTTTTTTTGTCTGGAGCCACATCTTGAAACTGCTTGGGTAGATTTCATTGACATTTGGAGTTCTTTTTCTATTTTCGCGTTTCCATTATGTCCCATATGTCGAACGTAATTGCTCGTTTGTTTAAAGATAAGTATATATAAGTAAAACAATATTGTATAGCTATTGTCTGACAAAGCAACATATACATGTCTGTAGTGCTATATAAGCATAACTTACTAAATTGATTTGTATAAGTTCGTCAATTAAAATGTCAATGCGAGATAAGAACTTGTGTTAATTTGTTGGAAGCGTGCTTCTGTAAATTTGAGTTTAATGCTCAAGTGTAAACGTGATTATGTTAACTTATTATCCCCCGACATAGGCGGAGCAATATTTTTGTTGCATTGTCTGGCCCATCCGACGATCCGTTTTTCTGTCCATAACACGTTCGTGTCCGGAGCCACATCTTGGGTTGATTTCATTGACATTTTTTATGAGCGTATATATGGATAAGAGGTAAATTAAAAAAAAAAAAAAAAAAAAAAAAAAAAAAAAAAANAAAAAAAAAAAAAAAAAAAAAAAAAAATAGCCATTATTTCAACATGCATCATGGGATTCTAATTTCCTCCAATTTTCTCCTTAATATGGCTGTGCGCCACAGGGTCAAGGTCAAGGTCACACACTGAGGTAAAATGTTACACAATTTGAGTAAATATGCATTATTTTATTAGGATTCTATCATACATCAAGGTTCTAAATCATTTGAAACTGATTCACTCGCAAAAATCCATAATCAAAGAGGAAGGTCAAGGTCACACATTTAGGTCAAATATCACAATTTTGAAGAATTATTCATAATTAGCCATTACTTTACTATGCATAAAGGGATTATGTATCAACTTTCTATAACTACTCTCCTTTATCTGGCAGAATGTCACAGCTAAGACGCACCTGTAAGCCTCTATGGTCAAGGACAAATCAGACACTGTGGTAAAACGTTACACAGTTTGAAAAAATATGCCTTATTGTGTTAGGAATTTATAATCAAGGGATCCGCACGCTTTTATAAACAACGTTTATTTTGCGGGGGATATCACTTCAACGAATTTGCTTGTTTTTACAGTTGCCAAAGCAAATTATTCCGAAATGAAATATATATACTCCTCGTATACATTACTGTAGCAATCAAACACCAATATATGAGTGCTTAATACTCCAAGTTGATTCACGTCCAAGTGTTGATGTTAATAAAATATAAATTAAATAAAACAATTTATTCCCCCTGATAGTGTGATACTTTTATTTACCTGTCGACGGTGAAGTCGTTATTGATATTCATGACAAACTCGTTTTTTGAGGGCAAGACTATTCAAAGCACGAGGATAATTGGTGTTTTGCTTAGAAATAATCCACGGAAACTTGAAAAAAAGAGTCCGTTATTTATTACATGAACGAATAGGTTAACAGAATGCTATTACAATGATCTTCGACAACAGATATCTTGCATTTTATATCCGTTCATATTTCTTTTTAAAGTGGTTACGAGGATATACATGTACAATTACTGATTATCACCGCAATGATTCAAATTGCAGTGATGGTACAAGTGAAAATGTAAGTCTACATTAAGTGGGTAATATAAATAATTAAACTCCATAAATATATAAATTCTAAACACACAGTCTTTTTTATCAACCCCGAGTCATTAAATTAACAAAGCAAAACAAGTTGACGTGTTTGTACTGATATACTCGACACAGATTTGTTTATCAAATTTGGTGTTTGTAAGTCAATTTCGACGGGATAATGCGATATAAAACGCTGCCATATTTACACATTTGAGAATGAGTCGTAAACATTGTTATATGGATTCCTTTGGCCGAATGCCATTCATAAAAAAAGTGTCTACATAGTTGTACTCTATAATACGCGAAGGTGAATAGTTTAAAGTTTCCGCGAAAATGCCTTATAATAATTGGAGATATAAAGCCATTCAGCCAATCTCATTATAATGACATTCTTCGTAACAAATATGTTTATCACAAAATTCCATAATAATATAAGATCGACATAAAAGCGAAATGGCTTGAACAATCCCGTATTGATTATTGACATAATGTTTCATAAAGTATTATAGCTGACATACATATTTTGTGTAACTTTAATATAAAATCACACACGCACCCAACACAATTCTGAAATGCTGTTATTTTAAATTTTGCAGATGAACAATATAAGCGCATTCTCAAATCCGTTAATTAAATGTTGAACTCTTAAGAAACGATTCACATATAACAATGACTTATGTTTAGATTAATAAATTGAGATTTGACGTGTATGTTATTTTAGGCTGGTGACCCATTTTCCAAACATGAGACAAGGGATAAACCTCTAGACTAACACGAAAACAATTAATCAAGCTAGGGTCACCATAGCGGAACATCAAATACTATATGCATTCTTTCATCTCGATATGTTACGGATTGAACGAGATCAATTGAGGAGTTTAAATATTTAACATATTGAATAAAAAGCATGCTACATCATTGATATATATATATATATATATATATTGTTAAGCATGCGGTATAAGGAAACATAGTATGCGTGTATAACTGCGCTATTTCTGGACACGCATGCCACTTATAGGTTACAATATACTAAATAACTGAGTCATAAAGGGCTATACTCTCTCAAAAAAACATCATATTTTATTGAAAGCATGTTATATTCTTTAGACTGTTGTTCTGGTTTAATCGTTTGGTGATATTGATAGGTTAAGCAAAGGTGTTCAGTACTTAATCCCTGAAATATGATAAAGTTAGAGATTTAAGTAAAAAATGGCACTGAGAAAGGTTACAATCCACTAGAAAACGGCCGAAAACAAGAAGGTGCAAAAACAGTCGATTTTGATTTGTGTCAAACTCTTTTTTGGATTGAACATGACATATCTTTTTTATTGCTTAAATCAATTCAGCTTAGAATGCCTTTTAAGAAAAGGTATTGTTATGGGGGTCCCTATGTGCAAAATGTTGCATTTATTTTCGCTCAAAGTTGTCGCCTTTACATTGAATTATATAGGAGAAACATTTAGTATATTGTGACCTTATAACACAGCAATATAACAATCCAAGACATACACATATAACATAATTGTGTTTACAAAAAGTTATCAGTAAACAACCATTTGTTATATGTGATTAAAATCTATATTTAGATCAAATGAGCTTATTTATTGTATGGAACCACATATAACTGTGTATCTCTGATACAGCGAAGTTGTCGCAGAATTAAATATATTTCAATATTTAAATTAAATATAAATATAAATATATTAAATAACAATTTTAAATTAGAAAGAAAAGACGCATGTTTTGTTCATCATGCATTAAAACAGTACACTATGAAATTGAATACAAATAAGTAAGCTGTATGACCGTTGACATTTATTGGCGATTCATGCAGAAAAGGTCACGCTCCAGGATCCATTCGGTATTGGCAATGATCGTGTGTTGATACGCACGTCACGTTTGATCGGACATATTGTCATTTAATTGACGAATAATTGAAGTCTAGAATATTAAGGAAACAAGACAACACCTTTTGGAGATTGCAGTAGCAAAGAAATCACTGGTATAAAAGTTGATGCTTATTGTGTTTAGACTGCTTGAGCAGGTCAGCAGGATTAAGTAGTGGTATTCAGAAATTGGTATGGATTGAACTTCTTGTTTTCCCTTCGAGGCAGTAAATAGATATATAATTGCGCTTCGGGCGCTAAAGCTGTCGGTGATAATTTATTAAAATATATAACAAGAAATAGTTCCTACTTAAACAATAGAAATGATAAATGTATGTCTCTTCGACCAATCCATTAATCTAACCGAAAATAAAACATGAATAATAACTTATTTGTTGACCATTTTGTATTGACTCATCGCACATTGCAGAGCGATCGTAACCATAAAATTGTATATTATAATGCGTCGAAACACTTATACCGAGTGAGAAGTTGATGTTTTCCATTCTAACAAAGTTTTATTGATGTGTGTACGATTGAGTTTGTAAAAGCGTATCTAAATAAGAAATGAAAAACTAAAATAACAAATATTTTACTTATCTTGTTTTGATATATTATATGACGTCGTAAATTGCTTCGCCGACATTTATGTGGAGTCCATACCGACATGAACACCACACAATGATTATAAATTCAGTAACATCTGAAATACATTTTTCTTTTTATTGTTATGCAGAAATAATTGTGATTTACATACGAAGTTGTTCGGTAGCTGAGTGCCGATGATTATAATGGGGATTCTTAACTATCATTTAACAACCGAAATCAGCCGTAAGTTCCTGTTATGTGAAACATATGAGGATGATGGAAAGTTCAAAACACATGCAAATACTACTCATTATGATTGAGCGAATATCGTCATGTCTAATCGTATGACAGCTCTATGTCTGCTTCATTAACATATCTGGGTTTTCAAATTATTGCAATACAAAGATCAAACATTTTTCTTGAGATCGTGCCTGGCTCTCTATAACATTGATTACTAGTCGCTTTTTTTTATTGCAGACGTGAGTCAGACAGAGACATGTTCCTTCTTTTCGTTTTAAGAATACCATTTTATATTCGTTGTTCATGATGAAAACATGTGTTACTCCGGTATATTGATAATTATGAATTGCGTGGGAGACAATTTTTATAATACAATACATTTCACATCAACATTCACTTGAATACAATTTTGAAATGTTTAGAAAACGGGGATTATTTGAAGTCAGATGAATGATTCGTGAAAATAAATAAAATAGAATGCATAGATTATGACTACGTGTGATGTTGATACACACTTCACTTATTACTGCACTTGTTTATTCCAAGTGTAGTTGCAAACAGAGCAGTTATCCGTAAAAGCATGACAATTTTTAGGCACGTCTAAAACTGCATTCTCAAACGTTTCAAAATAATTATCGTTATGTATAAACGATCAATAAACAGCCTGAAACAATCGTCAAATGTAATACCATTTATAGATGTACCATTTTATGTGCAATATGAGCTGCTGTGCATCACAGTCATCACACAACATCAAATTGTACTACTTTAAATTGTTATTATTTTACGTCGGTGCATGTTTTTAGGCGGAAAAGCAAAACCTCGAGATTGAATCCGGACACACATCAGAATATATGATGCCGTATTTCCAATTTGCCCACAAAGAATAAGCGATACGTAATGATATTTAAGGTGGTACTCCTGACATTTGAGAGTTATCAAAATTATTACAGTAATATATGGTATTTTGGAAATTTCAGCAAGAACGGGAACGCATGTGCGCGTAATAATGTATCGACCATGTATTGGTTATCTTTCTCAAGATTTGTATTTGGTTTATGATACAATATATGATGCAAAATACCATATAATGTGGTTGTGTATTTTTTTAAACATAATCTTAACTGATGTATTGCGAGGAGTATTTATTCACACTATTGAAGCGAAAAAAACGTTGTGTTTAGTAACGTTTCGGAATGATACGATCTTAAAAGATATAAATTCTGTTAAGTTGTTGTATTGAATACATGTGTATATCTATAAAACCAACAAACATGTGTACCCATTTTATTTCATAAACGTCTGAAAATAAACATTTCCAACGGATGCAAACTTAAATGAATATAAATGTAACCTTGGCCACTTGAAAGTTGTGTAAAGTCCTTATATGGCCTTTGTGATTGTAGATGTCCACGTGGCTGTAAGTTCTGTTTCTTTACAGTTCATTTGAAAAAGTTTACATCATCTTAATATGATATCTTTTATATATCAACATTAAGGACAATGTCATAAGAATATATTATTGTGAACTTTTTAAATTATGTGACTGAAATCATTGTTTTTGTGCGTAGCTAAACGATGTTTAATTTCATTATTCGAAATAGCATAATTGTTTGTGACAAACATTTACGTTATTTCGTTAGATAGAAAAAAAAGGAAACTGAAACAAAATTCCTCTGCCATCGGTTTGAAGTTAATTGTCATTCTTTGAGTGTGGTGAAACTACCGCTTATATCAAGTTTGTGCTGTTATTATAAGAATTAATTTCTTCGGTGAATAACAATTCGGAAAATAAGGCATGGCATCATTAATGCATAAGGCCGGCGGGTTAATGTAAATTTTGCGTAATAAAGACCGATGAACTTCGCGCAGTCTGGTGAGAAGATAAACTGTCCGCTATAAAGTCACGCAAGGTTTCGTATTCTCATTAGTGGACATAAGTGTAGTAAGAGTAATTCATTAAAAGACTGCACGAATGCCAAAAATGGTATTGCACTACACTGACCGCATTTGTCTTAGAACACATTTTCGCTTAACAAGGCTCATATCATGTTACTCCTTATCTACCACGTTTATTTATTCAAGACATATCGGTCATAACAAACGTCTTTCCTTGCGACTGTTATGCATTGAAACGATTTTTACAATACTTGAATTCCAAATACACTTTAAAATGATGATGAATTTAAGGATTGGCAATGTAGACAGTACAAATGTACTATAATAATATAAGTTAATAATAACTCGTTATTGCGATCCAGAACATAACCGTCGTTGAATTGCATCAATTCTCACGAGAGCATGATTATATTGCTGCATCATCCTGATATCTGTAAACGAAAGCACGAGTATTTAAACTGGAAATGTTCAAATAATGAAAATTAAAGCCATTATTGTCTGTCTGTCCTTCATGAATTCTTTCGTTGCTATTCTGAAGTTAGTGTGCATGTTTTGAATAGACAGTAGTTTGTATGCCTCCTTCTTATAAGTTAACTTTCTATGTTAAGACATAATTCGCATACATTCTAAAACCTTTGAAGGGACGTATTATAACAAATCTAATAAAACGCATTACAGTCATGATGATTTTCAAAAAGTAATATAGCAAAATTATTTTAAACCTTTATATACATTAATATATATCTTTTAAATAATGCTGACATTTGCTTTACGGAAGATGCTAACTTCTTTTTTAACTTAATATTTACTGTTATTTTGCTCGGCGGTTATGGTCTTAGTAAGTTCCTTATTTACAAACAAATCTCAAATTATAAAACGACTATATACATGCTTACTCGTATCAATCATTTTCAGTAATTGTGTTAGAGGTTCGATACAGATATGCTTGATTCATTACACAGACTGTTGCATTGAGTTGTATAACTAAATGTCCGGAGCCTCAAACCCCTTTGAGGCTATCAATACCAAATAAATCAAGTCGCTATATATTCACTATGGAGCACTAAAACAAAAAACATATTTATTTCATTAAAGCCTTTATATTCATCAGTTTTACTAATCATTTGCTGTTATAATGCTAGGTGGCGTACGTTATGGTCCTATTTAAAATAATTCTTCTTTTTTTTTAAACAATGCCTCAGAAAATTACGCTTCTGGTGTTCTGGGTTGTGTATAACCATTGAGTAGTTTAAAAGTAATTAAATTACAATTTATCCTC
Organism: Dreissena rostriformis; assembly: GCA_007657795.1. Lineage (NCBI taxonomy): Eukaryota > Metazoa > Mollusca > Bivalvia > Myida > Dreissenidae > Dreissena > Dreissena rostriformis. Next base: position 175,656 of record VMBQ01000128.1, read on the forward strand.
TTGTGTTGCTTTTAAATAAGATTTGTGTTGCTATGAGGTTAATTTGTTTGTTCACTTAAATGTTAAATGAATAATTCTGGGCAAAGTGTGATGTTTAGAGCTTCTTAAAACCGGTTTAAACCTCAAGTGCGTTTACATTAACCGTTCTCATGCTCTAGTCCCAGTTGTGGCAATTAGTTTCTTGCCATAAATATAATAATTTGTATATTAAATTTTCAAACCTGCGGCTCAGGTACTAAATGTGTTTTTGAACATTACCAGAAAAACAAAAACAATTGGCTACAACAAGGTATTTATTTCAATTTATTAAATCTCGCAATCTATTCCGCGAGCGCAAATTAATGCGTTGAATTATTCGTATTAATTTGACCTTTGACGTGTATACCTCAAAACAATGCGCAAATACAGGATGAAGCATAGTATTGCTTTTGAAAATGAACCGAGTGACATTTTTAGGAAATCGGGCCCTATTTTAAGTATGCATGTACTGTTAAATATTTGTTTTCATAATTAATTAAATATGTAATGCCAAGTACAGAGTATATGTTCTATTCTGAATCTTTACTTATCCAATACTAGACCCTTATTTTGTTGAAATTGGCGTCCAACGGTTTAACATAATTGAAAATCAAATATAGAAACGTTGTGGTCAGATATTAGACTCAGTGCAAGGACGCACGTTAACATGATCGTTGTCTGACTATATTCGAGAAAATAAAAAAACAACAATTACAATTGTAAGCGACAAGGACAGACATAATATATGTTATCCCGACATCCACGTATTTGGTAAAACCGATTTATTATGTAGGTGCAAACAACGCTGCTCCATTTAGCAACCATTTTATGACCCAGTGATATTTGCGTTCAAATAATAATTGTCGATATGATATGTTTTTAAAGGAGCTTTAATGTGTCAGTTTTTTATGTTCCCACATATTACTGAGTTTCTTTAGATACGTCTATGATTAACTCAGTGTATAAACTACATTATTGAATATGTTCGTTGCAATAAACGTGTATTGAATCATGTAGCGAGTGCGCGTTATTGTATTCTTAAACATCGACATAATATCCTTGCGTGGTAGTTCTGGTTAGTGACTTGCAAATCATGACCATGTAACAAATAACGTCATTGACATTTATAATGCTATATTAAACCGATATGTTTTCTTTCTTTATAATTGCACAAGTGGTTAACAAATGTTATAACAAATAAGCCTATGTATCGTGTATTAAAATCGAAATCTATCTAGCATATGCAAACACCGACCCCGTAGAGAACAGCTTCCAGTGAGATCATACTATTATTTTCAAAATATGGGAAGGGCAATAATCTGCCTCAATTCGACAGAAGGTAAGTATACCAATTGTGAAGGTTTGCAATGTGAACTGTGTAAGGGATAATTGGCGTTCTCTTATTACATGATGTTTAATATGGCACTTAGGGTCATTTAGTGTATCCGTGGATAAGAGTACTGGAGTCACGTTTCGCACAAAGTACGTAACTGAGCTCGCAAATCTAGAAGCCTAATGACCAGCTGTTATCAAGATAATGACTTATAATGACCAGCTGTGATCGAGCTAATGAACTGAAAGTCAGTTTACTCGATGTAGGGCTAATATAACATAGACAAAAAGCAATCGGTAGATTTGAAAAAAAGGTTCAAGTTACCATGCCTAAATAGAAATCATTTTTCTTTTGTAAAACAAACCTAACGTGATCCAAACCGGTTCTTACTAAAATAAGCTTTCCTGAAAAATCAGAATATCAGTATTGAATACAAATATAAGCAAAGTAAAAATGGGTGCACTCGTTAGAGAAAACCTTTATTATAGTACTTTGTAAAGCAAGTAACTAATTTCGAAATAATCGTATACAATATACTATTGTACTGCTATTTTTCTCATATAACTAGTTTTACGAATATATGTGGCTTAAGTATGATCAGAAGATGATGCACGTTCTCCCATTATAGGAAAAAATAGGGCATTAAACTAGGCATAAACAACAGAAAATGAAACACCGACCCTAAAAACACCGCATTAAAATAGTTTTTTTATTTACAAAAAAATGATTAATAATAACACATCGCCGCATTGAACAATCTCTCCCTCTCTAGCTAGGTTACACTCGATGGTTTATTTGATATCAACCATTAAAGTGTATTGATATACACGTAAGGTTTCATCGGAATACATTTGTTTTTTTTAATTATATCTTCATAAAAACAATTATTATAATTGGGTTAACAATTGAATCAACAACGCATCACTTATTCAGAGGCAATTCAATGTCAAATCAACAAAGATGAGACGGCGTGGAAAGCACCTTTTTCGAAAATATTTAATGATGAACACTTAACCAATGACAGCAGCCGAAATGAAATTGTATTTAATCGGCTAATGCAGCCGAAGATGTTGTACACGAAGATTTAATGGACACACGACACATGCTACTCGTTAAATATACTACTTGTTTAATTTCATTTTACGCATTTGAGACACATTACTACAACGAGCTTATTACAAACGCGACCAAGAAAGTTTAAAGTGTATCGTTTTCATTCCGCGTCCTGTAAAACCATGCGTTTGTAAAAGTACGTTTATTTGAATTCCAAAATTGTTATCATGCAAGTCATTATCAATGCAGCATTCAGTGGATCATGATGCAATTCTGCTTTACTTAACAGTGATAAAACGGCTTCCAGGGTTTTACCATTTTTTGATAATTATTTCAAACAATGAACCCTTGACGGACTCAATCCAATGTTCGGTTAAAATTAAATATATCCTCGGCAATGCCCTTGTGCATGAAACAAAACATTCACTCACTTTTTGTAAATATAAAAATCCAAAACGACTTTGTCCTTTTGTATTACTGTTTCTAAAATTGCTTTAATCTGTAACAACTAAGATCTGTTCGAGTCCGGCATTATTCAAATGGCAAGAACTGATAGTGTATAAAAAAAAAACAATTATCCGAGACACATTTAAATGGGCTAAAACCAGATATGCATAAATGTTACATTTGGGAATATTTAATCTAATGTTTTACTAATATGGCAAGTGCACTGATATCATAAACCAAGTTTGCACACGCAACACTATTACACATGGGATTGATTTTTCACAATATACAATATAAGATAAAAATATTCAAAATACTTCTTATATGACATCAATAACGGTATGATATTTGCATATGGCTGAGCATCATGTGTGCTGCTTCCTGCCAATCGGGTTGTTTTACGTTTGTAACAGTGTAACATTGTGTAGCAATTAAACATTTACCATTTTTGGAGAATAAAGTTAACACAGTTTTGCAACAAAAAGAAAAACAAAACGCCGATTACGTTATGCATTTTAATAACATTTAATTGTTAAGTAAGACGTAATACATTTCGTTTACTAAACGTATATTTTCCCCTTAACGAATCTTACAAGTTTTGAAAAGCAATGTAACAAACACGTTTATTTCCAATACATGAACTGTGCATTTATATCACCGCACTGACTTCTTAATTAGTCAGGATTTTTTTTAAACAATTCGAAACAAAATTGTTTATAAAGGAAAAATATAAAGAATAACATGGTCAATAGTAAAAAAGTAAATGTAATATACTTGATTGAACTGGTTATGTATCCGTTTTCAAAAACCCTTTCAATTAAACCAATGTTGGCATCTTATATAAGCATATAGGTTCTGTTTCTTAGTGAAATGACTTCCGTACAATCGATTTAATACTTTATGCAATAAAATAAATTTGACTCAAATGTACAAAACCTTACCCTAAGTTATTTTTTTAATAATTGAGTTTTCAAATTAATGTGGATACCATCTGACAAAATCCTTTCGCATACATATGTTCTCTCGTTTTAAATACGTCTACTAGTATCTTAACGGGAAAGAATCAAGAAGATCCAAGGAAAACTTATTCAATCAATTAGTTCATTCTTATACAATCAATTAGTTCATTCTTATACAATCAATTAGTTCATTCTGACTTGCACTTGAGACATGTCAGACACAATTTGCTTGAGGGCGTAAATAACAGATTGCTTCGCACTCACATTAGTGCCAAATAGCTAACGGAATAAATTATTCATTTGACTTATGGTATCATGTGATATATGAGGCCAGTCTGACATAACGTAGCAAGGTCAAGGTTTTCCGTATGGGAGAAATTGCAACTTGAATATATTATTTGAAATGCTAGCACCAACATAAGAATATCGTATTATTTTAGCTGTAAATTGCGCAACCGAATGCCTCGATGTAAAACAAGGAGTTTGTCTAAATACTAATACAATATGTGACATAAGTTTCATCATTCGAACAAATTAACATGATCAATCAAACTTTCCTAAATACAAAAATGTCTCAAACCAAACATTTCTTAACACTCGCGTTAAATATATATTTTGTTTAATTAAATGCATTATATGTTCTCAAAAATATACGTCATGTTTCAAGTCAGTGTATAACATGATGATATATTTTAATAATATATTTTGATTCCACAAGTGTTGAATGATTGGATGCCATTATAAAGTGCATACGCACATGATGCATAATGTTGAATTAATTGCCGTATAGACACACCATTAATAATTATCCCCTTAACTTAATCTTGTGTTGTTTCTTCTAATACATGTGACTGATTTTGCTGTTGTTGGTGTTGTTGTTGAAGTTGTCGTTAACATTCGTTGTGTAATTTAAACCACATTCATTAACATACTAACATTTATAATAGCCTTAACATGCTTAATAACGATATAGGCGTGATCTTTGCCAAACATGAATATTGCGTCATATGTTCTGTAACACTTTGCCAGACTTTAACTTAATGCGATAAAGAAACAGTGTTAAAGAGAATGTAACTGTATTCATAAAGACTCGGTGAACATACATTTTCTTGTTTTGTGTTTTGTGTACGTTTTTCTGAATACGATTGATACATAGTCCGCGTCTTCTTAGATATAACTGTCGATTTGGAACAAACAAATATTACATTCCTGCTCGCACTATATTTCTGTATGACACATTAATAGAAATGCCGTCAGTTCCGATTTGGCAATACCATTATAATTCAGATGGCTATTACTTTTTATATTAAGGGCCGTTCTGTTGTCAAAGACAATTAATACCAACTGACATTTTGACTTTTTTGGACCGGCAATCGTTCTCAAAGCAGACAAATGATGTTTTGCTCATCTCTGGATCAGTGTTTGCAGTTAACTGGCGGAACCGGATGTGATTCGAATATCAAATATCAAACATCATTCTAGGGTTATGTTGTGGACATCGATTCAAGGAAATGTAACATTGAGTGCTTAAACAGTGACTGGATGATGCTACTTGGTTTGATGCAAATCTTGTCATATATGAAGCATCAGTTTTATATAGAAATTAAATTGCCAATACAGGCATGTGTTTTGTATACAAACAGTTACTTTGTCAAGAAGCCATGTATTCCAACAATAACTAATTTAGTCTCATTCTTACTGTGTACATAGATAATGACTGTTCTTATTGATACACGCACAATTAAAATGTTTGACTCCGTTTAGCTTTCTAAAGATATAATGATCTTTCGTATTGATAAACACTTATTTTGTCAATAATTTTTATATACTCACAATTTATAAATTGTACTCACTTGTCATATGTCAAAGATATGTCTACGTTCTATTAAGCACTCGACACCCTATACTGTATACGTGAATATGTCATTGGTTAGACCAAACGATGCTATATTTATATATCACATCAAAGAGTATAAACCGTATGCGACCTTCAAACAATTGTAAACGACCAATAGGAATGTGTTTCATTCTAAAAGGGACAGGTCAGTAATCAAATAATATTAACCATTATATTAACAAGGACATCAGTAAAACTGATGGAAGCTCCCCGATGATGCTTTGTCGATTTATGGGTCAATTGTGTGGAAAAAATAAAATACAAAATGTGACCTTGAGAAAATCTATTATTAGCCTCGGTGACCTTGACCTTGACCCCCAGTGACCTCAAACCTCTTCAAAAGGTAGAGGTCCATGCAAGGTACATGCATGCCAAATATGTAAGAGATCGGCAAAATATTGAAGGCGCTATGAGAAACTATTAAAAAAAAAGTGTGACGGAAGGAAGGAAGTAAGGAAGGACAAACTGGCAACTATATGCTTCCCATATATATATATATATATATATATATATATATATGGAGAGCATAAAAATAATAAACGATTGATGATTATTTTGAATAAAAGTTGTTACATGTGTTTTGTTTTTTAACATCCTAGATTTGTTTTTATTTGTCACTCATATTGCTGAATACGGGAATTCACAAATGAAACAAGAGAAACTTAAGGAACGTTTCTCTCAAGTGATTGAATAGCGAAATATCAATATCAAGAAATCTGTTGTCTTATTAAGTTATTTATAAGACCAACCAGACCAAATCAAGATCAATGACCGCCAGTGAGAATAATAATCTTACATTTCAGCTCAATACCAAGCAAGGATATAGTGCGTTAAAAAGAAAATGAACGTTCGTGACTTGACGTATATAAACTGATCATGGTATGCCATCATTCATGGTCTGGACTGTAAAAAGACGTTGACTTTTCTCATTATTTTTGTATTTGCCGTTTGAGTGAAACATTTTAATGAAATTGAACATCTACAGGTGCAACAATATTTTCTTTGGTTCAAGGTATAATATTTGGAAATGAAAATAAAAACGCTGATGGAGTTATGCTTCATATGTTTTAATTACTTTGTTAGTCGTACTTTTTTCATGTTGTATTAATCATTTGAGTATATACATGTTTTTCATATTCAGGCAATGCGAGATACACTATGCATGATTTTTTGTAAAATTATACTGCCATACACTATATTGTTAGAAGGTCTGAAAATGATTGTATTTTGTTAATCGATACATAAATAATGACTTAAATACAAACGTAAACAAGTATACCACACAGTATACATTTATTTAATTATACTAAGTTAATTAATTAGTAAAGTGTGCTAAGTTGTCAGTAGTTACATTTACATGTGTATGCGACGCATTATTGTGTACGTATATTTGTGCAATCAATTTGTTACTTTTTTCCAGCAAATATATTTTTCAAATTTGCGCAGTCATACGTCTAAGTTGTCAGTCTGTTCACTTATTTTAAATAATTAAACGACACAATTAAAACAATGGAGGTAAATTGCAACTTACAAGGCCGCATCGAATTGCCGAATAACTAGTATTCATACACTAAATATGACTTTTTCACGTTCCGGCAATATTAACAATCATCCGTATATAGTTTATACATTCCAGCAGTAATATGTATACTTTTTTGGGTTAAGATGTATTTTCTGCTGGAATTTGATAATTTGATAGGCTTGTTGAATTGTGTTGTCCTGTTTAGGATAAAGTCTGCAAGTGAACCCACATTATCATGTTTAATTATCAAAAACAAGGATGAAGCAGCTATTTCAATTTGTACACACATTATTTGAGTGATTATATATAACTTATATAATAGTTCCATGTCACTTTCTGCATTATGGACATATTACAAAACATACTTTTTAACACTTGTATTGTCGAATCAAGGGTATCACCCGATATAAAAAGATTTAAATGGAACTGCATGAACAATTGTACATTTTATGTTATTGCTGATGCAGGACTTGGGAAAACGTTAATACGTCCATTCATCCACATGTTTTGTGACACCAGACTTTATGTACAGTGTTTACCGCACTGTTAAACTTAATATCAGACAACTGTATTTTATTTAAGCTTGGTTTACTTCTGCTTTTTATATTTAGTTTCACAGGAATTATAATTAAACACGTACAGTTTCTCTATTTTTTACATAAATCTTCAGATACGATCATTGAATATGTCAACATTAGCATGCATGTCGCATAATGTATAGATTGTATACATGCCAACAAACTGCTATTGGAATTGGTACTTTAAACTGCATGAACAACTGCTCGATAAAATAGCTTCAACCGTCATCATTGGTATTTTTGATACACGAAATACAATAGCGTTTGAAGCATCAGACCTTGTTTGGTGGTGTGTTCGACATTTTCAGATCTTGTACTAGTAATTTTAGTATGTTGTATTCCATTTTCCCCATAAATAAGGCTTCATATATCCCTATAGCAACTCTTTCAGTCGTATAATGGAAGCTTTTATAAAGTGTTACACAACTCTGTATGTAAAATTTATTTTTTATGAATATCATGTTTCCCTGAAAACAAAATACGTTATACGACTTCATTTAAATTAATGATATGGGTGTGTATTTCAATGGTCGTCTTGTTATTTGATATGTTTTTGTCATATCATTATGTCGATAATGACAGGGGCTAAAAGGCAACACGTAACTGTTCCTTATTAGTAAGCTTACATACATTAAGCGATGTTATCTAACTGCACAAACTATTATGTTAACTTCTTCTTAAAGTGCAATACGGTGATCTGAATATTTCAGTGTTATGCAAAGTATGAGAAGTTATTTTTCGCAGGAGCAGCCTAAGATCACTGTTGTCCTAGAATTATTGAGGTAATTATACATCGAAAGAATTCAATACCCAACATGATTTTGCAGTTTGTTTATTTTACTTTAGAGAATGCAAGCTTACACCAATAGTTTTGAGGCATCCCAATAACTGTTGCATATTTTTCGGTATAACAATTTATATAACTATTTACAAAAGTTGAATACATTTTCGAAAATACCAACAACAACAACACTTTAACTTGAGATACTATAATTGTCATAATACAATAACTATCTATTGAGTCTACGTTAGTTGTCTTAAGATAGCAATTACTAAACTCCAATTTATTGGCAAAATGTCGATCAAATCATATAAATGTTATTTGAGCTCTCGTCCAGGCTTTCAGACTTGTGAAATAATTTTAATTAACTTATTCTACATTTTACATAATATTTCAATTACGTTTAGTTTTGATTGCGAATTATTTATAGTTATGAAACATATCAACTTCTCCTGTAGATGCGATATGCGATCCAAACTATAATGTTTAACATCTTTCCATTACAACAAATAAACTTGATGAAAGATGTCTTTTTATACGGTACAATTTTATCCATATGACTTAAGGTTTTATCTGCTTATGAAGAATACACTTTTTGTGCATGACTAATGAAAAGTATACAATATAATTAAAAAATAAATATACACGTTTTTTTCTTTTAAATTAAGTTTCCTGACAAATGTTTTATAAGTTTTTTTCAATCAATAACTAATGTTTAGATTTCTTATGATGAAAACATCTTGATGTAAATTTTGCCGTTACAGATATAGCTGTCAGAGTTCATGTAAACTTTATTTTTGATCAGATGAGTTTCTACAATATTTGTTTCAACGCCGTTTTACGTTTAAAAAATACATTTCCTGTTTAATATACACTACAAGAAGCGATTGAACTGGGTAAGCTTCATTGTGCCATAGAAAAGTGCAATTATATTGCTCTATCTTAATTGTATTGAACGACTCTTGAAAAACCCCTAAATGTATATCATATCACAACCTTGCGGTTCCGTGACACAAATCGCGGACAGAGAAACGGCAATCATTGGAAGACTGGACTTGGTGTTAACTTGCATCTAGCCAGCCATATTTTCAACGCAAAAGTATTTAGCCTCTGCACTTCGATACACTGTGAGTCAGCATTAATCGCCCACTCGAAACGTTTGCCCTTGCGAAGTGCATTTGCTTTAAAAAATGATTTTGGTTTGGTTTAGCTCAAAGATACAATAGAAAAGTACTGAAGGTAGAACCAGTATTTAGATCGTGGAAAAAGACTTTGTGATGTATTGTTCATCATATGGAGAGGTTGTTATTATGTATGAGTATAGTACAAGGCATTGAATAGATAGGTAGACAGTGAACTTCTATTTACCTTTGGATCATTACGAATATTCAAAGTAATGCAGACACAAATATACACATGTATATGAAAAAGGTTGCCTGTAGGCATAAACATGGGTGTAAGTCTGTTATCATAATTTTCTTTATGCATGCTTATATAATTATAACTTTTCATGCTCGTTTATATACTATGTACACATATTGTATGGTATAGCATACAGTTCTGTTTTTAATGCCAATACTAAGGCACACAAATGAAAATCCAAAGCCAGCCAAATAGAATATTCTTTGTTCGTTCAAATACGCTTTCATATTTTAAAAAGATAAAAGCCAATGTAATGGGTCCACACGGACATACGTATTTATTATCTGAACCCTACTTAAAATTAATAGCATACAATACATGAAAGATCCATTATAGGTATTACAAATGTTCAGACAGCAAAACAGTATGCACTGGTCTATTTGGATTGTAAATGTAATGTTATCAAATACAGTCTATCAAGATATTAACGAAATAGGAACACATACAAACAGAACTCAATAATCTAAAAATAAAAAATACACAGTATTTGACATCTCCAGACTAGTTCCTTTACACATCAAATGTTTATTTTTAAAACATTAAACATATTTCGTTAAATGCATTTTTCTTTTACATAATTTGTCTTTAAATCTACGTTTGTATTTTCATATAAAATCAGCATGATACATAATGATACCCGTTCTCTATTGCATTCATATTTTTGCTTATTGTTGCGAATGTGTGCATGTTTCCAAATATACTTTTTAAACAATGATATATGTTTGGTCATGTTTTAAATATCTCTTCACTTTAATGTCACCTACATGTTCAACGTGTGACAGTTGTTACAATACGTGTCTCAAATCAACGTCTTAGTTTTATGGTACTCATCGTTAGTGAATATGCTGATTTAGTATACTTATCACAGGTCTTCTTACATATTGTCCATTTCTTTTTTCAGGGAATTTCTATTAAATAGCACAACCTATTATGCTTAATCAAATGCACAACATTATTCAATCTTAAGATCACGTTTGTTCGTAATTGATTGTAGTAGGACATGATACAAGGGGTGTAAATGAACGTTTCTTTTCGTTTTGAAAACATCATTTGGCTTGTTCTTAAAGAAATCACATCAAGTCTTTGTTTTGCAAATGAACGAACTCCCTTGCGGGACTATATATTATTACATTCCTTTCTGTCGGTCTGGTTGTGACAAAGGAGTTTTACCTATGTACATACGGAGGACATTGTCTAACAATACTTTATAATTTTTGATTTCAATCAAACCTACTAACATTCTCCGATTTTGATTTTTATACATTCTACATTGAAAACACACATTATAATATTGGTTAAACTCGCCTCCTTGTAGGATGTAGCCGTCTTTTTGTTTTGCAAGGTGCATTACAATGCATTGAAAATACTTCAATGTTAAATGTACACATTTTTATTCTTTTCCTTTTTTGGCTTGATTACCTATATCATTTGCAGATTTCATATGTCAACTTACAATTCATAGCTTTAATAGTCAAGGTTTTGTTTAAAAATTAATTCATATACAGCGTTTAAAAGTTAGAACTGTTAATTGTGACGATACAACGAAGACTATTCAAATAAGAAAGCTAGAAGACAGCAGTTTGCAGTAAGCTTTTAAGTAATTTACATATACCGTATGGATATATGAGAAATAAAAAAAAATGTTACCTTCCAAAAGTAAGAAACACTTTTCAAGAATAAAATATATATTTACAATGTCAAGGAATACAAGTAAAAGAAACATGTATCTGAAATCTAAATTTAAAGATGTAATGAAAAATGATGTATTTTGGCTGGGTATTCCTTTTGTATATATCAGATGCATTGTATTGAATAAAATACATCCTCCTTTATATATAAGATAGAAGAATAATGAAATCCCACACATATTCCCAGGATAAAACTTATTTTAAAAATCCATTAGTCGTCTATTTAAGACAAACCTCAATTGTCTAGTATAAAATTCAGGAGATTCAATACAACACAACAATCAACTTAAAAATTATGAATGCTGGTTTCACCGCTTTGGAGCGGTCAGTGACAATCATTGGTAATACTCAATACCCCATTAGTCAAATAAAACCACTAAAGGCCAAGAATACTTCCCTGATCCAAGAACAAAAACGTGTCTTATTAGTACACATATTCTCTGACGTTTGTCTTCAATACATTGTACAAATCTTAAAGGAGATTCACGTGAGCCTAGATACGAATCTCTTCATCCCGGTGCTATTAAAGCACCAATATACACACAAAAAATAAAACATTGCAGAAATTGATAATAATGAACGTCAAACAAAGTTTAAGGGTGCGTTGCCAAGATCTTTCAAACTTCACCAGGTACTGTTTCTTTTCAGAAAACGGATTCGAGTGTCTCTATTAGTCATTCGCGTTCAATACAATCGCGTGCTGAAGTAAAATTATGTTTAAACGATAACGTTTTGCAGTCTATTTAATAAAGATATTTTAAAAACTTTTAATTGAATAGTGTCTATTCACACGACCAGTGCTCCCGCTAGGCCTAAATTGAAGAGCGCCGCCCTGCCCTTCGGAGGCCCCGACCTGCCCTTTTATAAAAATAAATATTGTTTTTGTCGTTGAGATATATTATTATTTATAAATCTCTTATAACATTATTATTAATTTATTCCGCATTGTAGACGCTTTATTTGCATGGTTGAATAATAACCGTGTAGGTTCTGTTTGCTCGATAGTAAATGATATCTTTGGGGTAATTCAAATAATGACTCTACGTTGATACTGAGATTACCGTGAACTACTTTTTTCATTGTCGCTTCAAAAAGAAAAAGAAGTGGTCCAGATTTTCACCCTTTTGTTTATATAAGCTCATATTACCGTTTGTTATCTTAGATCTTCTCAATTTTAAATTAAATCACATTCGATGCGACTGTTAATGATTGTCAATGTATCACGTTTATTTTTAAGTGGTTATTATATTCACTGCAAAGAACATTCACACCATATACCACATTTTTACATACTTCCCTCAATAATATATGTACACTAACTAGTTCTACATTCATTGTTTTACATATGCATAATAAGGTCATTATTAGAACACATATAACATTAACAAACCTTACTTTTGAGAACTGTTCATGTTCGTTTTGTTTTGTGTCTGTGCTTTCTCAAACAACATTTGTCTTGCGCATTCGTGAATGTGCAAGGCAAATGTAAAACCGCTGGGGATAACGTTTTAAACCTTTAAGACATGGCACACGTGCAAAGTGATCTTTAATTTCCCCAGATATATTTCACAATTAGTCTAGACATTTTCCGACTCGCAGTTTTGGATATTGTATGTACTTTGGTTTATACAAATTGTTTGGTCAAGGACAATATAAGAAATGCTTTTGTCAGCTCTCTTCGCCTGAAGAAAACGAGTCCTTATTACTTAATATATGGTATGATGGGGTATCACATCTTTAACAGTTGCACATTTGAAATACATTGAAAATGCCTCTAAATAGTCTTCGTTTTGGTTTGTCATATGATAATGTAAATAAAGGAATGTTGTCTTATGGCCGCGAATCGTTGCGTGATATCCGATTTACTTGAGAACGAGTAGCAATTTTCGGATTGTACATAAGTCATTAGACAATGTACTCCAATATAACACTGGTAGTTCAAATACAGCTTCGACTGTGGTACAAGTTAAAATAAACATGTTCATTTTAGTGCTGATATAGAAAAATAGATATAAGTCAATAGTATGTAATGTAATCGTATGCTACAAAATAATAGCATAACAGAATCATCTTAGACAACCATAACGTGGCACTAAGTTATGTATCGTATATGCAAATCATGCACACAAGTTATAATTTCGAAGAATTGCTTTTTGTGTGTGTGCTTTAACAACAATCGTATACAAATACCATGTAGCCATATATGATATTGTTATCATGAGAGAACCACTTGTGTTTATATTGAAATATCACTAAAGACTTAATAAATAAAAATCTTTATGGTTTCGTTATCAAGACGGTTAATGTTGTATATTGTTATTTGTACGTTTAAACGCATTTGTGTATGTAAATATTTGAGTGCATTATATCATGTGAAATATTGTGACTGAACCATTTCCCAAGACATATATTCAGTAAACGACTGTTTGTTGATCTCGTGGCTAGATTTCTATGCTTAAGCAATCCAAATCGTTGTGTTTTAATGAACTAATTTATCTAAACGCGACACCATGTCAAAATATTACCACAACAGTCCAAACGAACAAGGCGTTTGTCATAACTTGATTTTTGTCGAATACACTGTTCACTTTCTTTGATCAAACACTTTCTGTTCATTGATGCATTCTTATAATTACGTACGTTTTAAAGTTTTAAAAGAATTGTCCCATGGGGACTCTTTATGAATCTTAACTTTTAGAGGTTACACGCATTGCATTTGTTATCAACCATTTTGCTCTATATAACTTGCATCACTTAATAACATACTAATTATCAAAAAGCATCAGGCGAGTTCACAATCTCTAATACGCTTTTTGAAGATTAAAAATGAATTTTTCAAAGACAAAATATATTGTAAGAGTGTTTTTATGGCCAAGACAATTTCGTCATTTTATTGTTAGTGATTGTACTTTTGTGAAGTATTCCTTTGAAAGTGTTGCCGACAATTGTAGCAAAAAACGTCCTTTGCATTACACAGCTCAATACAGCCGTCTTTTATTAAATTATGTTTTAATTTTGATAACGAGAATTACATAAAACAAATGTATGATTATTAAGCTGATAAAACATTTTTTTCCTGCTTTATTTTTGGAAGGCGATTATTTGCCACGCAAATGATAATGCGTTCCTTAAAAATATAAAAACGTTAAATATTTTCGTTACACAAATATTGACCCTTGTTTTATTTATTTGTAATGAGCGCGTTGCGTGCTTTTCTTTATGTTAAACTGTTTGGTAATCGCTAACAAAAAGTACAAGACGTTCCTGTATCCTCTAGTGCAACTTGTGTTTTTTTTTTTTAAATTCTGTATAAGTGAACGTGATATATTTATACGATTTGAACGTTATCCATAATTCAAATTGTCATATAATATTTTATTCATATAAACATATGCATGAAATCAATAACTGTATGAATGTTTTGTCCGACATATGGTCTTACTAAAGTATACTATAAAACATATTGCTCTTATCATGATTTGACTTTTTAAACACCAATTTAAATTTATGTTAAGTATTGTAGTTAACTATTTATGACACATTTAAATATGATGTTGTGTATTATAAAATTAAGAATATTTAGTACAATATTTAAGTGGGGCTATGCTTAAAAGATTATAATAAATGGTTTGCTATTGTAGTTTCACCCATCGCGATTAAGGGCCTGTCAGGTATGATACACATTTACTTATGTCATATCTTTTATGTCGTGCGCTTGGGAGGAAGGCAAACGGTATCCATCGATTTAACTGGCTGCTAGGTCGCAACCGGCATGTCAGATCTTGCACAGTGTGTGACTTGAGCCTTAAAACCTCCGCTCCGGAGGCGAACGCCATTACCATGGAAACGGCCATAAGGACGTTATGTAAGATATGTTACTGTTGACTCTTGGTCTTGTGTCAAAGTTCAGATACGTCATAAGCAACAAATAAATGTTTTGCTAATATACAAAACAAATGTACGACCGAACGCCAATGATGTACCGTGGAATTGTGAATTCCAGTTTATTCATTACCACTAAGTGAATGCGTCAAGAAGTAAAAACATTTATTATACTTATAAATCATGCCTAATCAATGAATAATACATTGTATTTATCTAATCTACGCTCTTGATAAAAAACGTTATCAGAATGGTAAAGCTGGTGGAAAAAATAGATCAATTAAGATCACGAAAACAAACTGCAGTGTAATACTTATGAATATGAATTGCTTTTGCAGCGTGTGCTGGTATTGATAAGATGAAAATATCATAATTAATGTATAATAAATATAATAGTCAGATTGTGTGGCGCGCACTTGAACAATTAATTATTAACGTCCTTTGTTAAGGTCCTTTATTTTTCGACTTTTTGTGGAGTGCATGTCGTGTCGCAAAGCTAAACTTAGCCTTTTGCTACTAAATACGTTAAATAGCATTAGAATATAAAATTTTGAAATAAAAAAGTCCTTTTTAATATGGATACATCAGCTGGTTTTTTAACGTACCGGGAAATCCCTTATCAACTCCTGTTGGGATTTAAATTGCAAAAACATTATGTGATATCTGCATATGTAACTGAGTTATGAAAGTGTAACGTAAGTTACTGGCATGACTTAAACTGACCTAACGACACCTTCAGCATCACGAGTAACTGAACTTAGTACACGATATTCTTTAAAATTGATCATTGATGCATTGATGCACCACGAAGAATTAAACAATAAAAACATGATATCTCAGCATTGATTAAGTTTTGACCTCAAGTATGATCAACCAATTTTATAATTGCAGGAGTTGAAGCATTTAAATGAACTTACAATAACATCTATCCTTTATTTTAGGTCCCTTCCAGAAATAATATTTTAAGCCAATACGTCTGGTTTCATATAAAAACAACGAACATTTATTGTAACTACAGGTGCATTTATTGTTCTAATTATATTCACCTGACACGGCAACCTAATAGTCTGAATGATTAAGCAGTGTTTCGGCAAGCATCCACTTCCAACAAAGAAGATATGTCCGTAAGTTACCCCGCTTAAGTTCTGTACAATCAGATTTTAGACGTTAAAACCGTCAAAGAAGTCTCAAAATGTGTTTTATCAAGTTCCAACAGCGGGGAATCATTTACTGGAGAACCGATTCGAAAATTCAGTCAACACGATATTCAAATCTTAGTTTTGTAGTACTACTGTACAACTACTACTAAGACCTCAATCGAAAATCAATAGCAAAATATTTCGAAGGATATATCTGTAAGTACATATATTTTTCTGAAGTAAAACTAAGTATATATATCTACGTAACACGCTCTTCTCAACACAGCATTCCCCTTAGTTGTATTGAACGAATCACTGGAAAATTCCTAAATGTTTATAAATTACAACTTTGCGTTTCCGTGAATCAAATCGAGGACAGAGAAATTGCTATCACTGGCAGACTGGACTAGGTGCTTACTTGCCTCTAGCCAGCCATGTTATCAACGCACAAGTGTGCCTTTGCACTTCGATACACTGGGAAATGACAGTTGCAAGCGACATCAATTAGTTTTAAAAACGTCTATTAATTAATCGTACGCTCGAAACGTCTGCCATGGGAAAGTGCAATTGCTTTTTTAAAAGCATGCTTTTGGTTTGGTTTAGCTCGAAGATACACGACAAAAGTACAGAAAGTCAAACACGTATTTATATCGTGAAAACGGCTTTGCGATTGCATTGTTGAACATAACAAACACATTGAACATTTCTGGTGCTAAGCTTCTTAGATGAGATTGCATTTTGTTTTGTCATTTGAACATATCCATATGAAAAAGAAACATTTGAGTACGTTTTATTTACATATTTATTTAAACAATTTTAGCTACATATCATTTATAAAATATGTATTATTCATCATACAAAGAGGCTGAACTTATCTATAAATTAATAAATATGAAGTTAATAGCTAAGCAGGCAGTGGACTTCTATTTAACTTTGGATCAAAACAAATATTATGTCGACATACATGTACACATTTATGCGAATAAGTTTGCCTGTAGGCATATACATGGATGTAAGCCTTTAAGCATAATTTTGTTTCTATAGGTTTATCTACATGTAGCAATTCAGTGTTCGTGTATTTACTTTGAACACAAGTGGTATGGTATAGTATACATTTCTGTTTTTAATTCCAAAACTAAGGCAAACACATGAATGTCCAAAGCCATCAAAATAAAATACTCTGTATTTGTTCGAATACGTATTCCAAACATATAAACTTATTCTAAAATATAAAGTTTTTATAAATGCTTTTTATTTAACATTTTCTGTAAATCAATGCGTTTAAATCTTTTAATTTTGCAGATACAATGAAGACTATGCAAAAATGTTAACAAGCGATAAAGAATATAGCAGTTTGAAGTAAGCACTCGAGTGATTTGTATATAGCGTAAGAATGTTTGAGAAAGGAAACTGAAGATACTTTCTTAGAGGCAGCAGCAATATTCAAGAAAACTATTATTTATCATGTAGAGGGATACAAATTATGACAAATGAAAATGCAACCTGTAAGTTAAATATAGGGATGGATGAAATGAAGCATTATGTTTGTATGGGATGTTATGTCTCAGTATTGTATATCGAAACCATTTTATTGTACAAAACACTTCTTCACATATATAAGATAGATGAATAATGAAGCCATACACTTACTACAAGGAAAGAAATTCTTTAAAAAATCCATTAGTCTTTTATTTAAGACGAATCCTAATTGTCAAGTATACAATTCAAGACATTCCATACAACACAATATTCCACTTATTCCAATTATAATGCGGGGTCATGGTTTTGGAACGGTCAATGCCAAGCATTGGGAATAATCCACATCTCAATAGTAAAAAACACACAAGATCCAACGATGGACAGGCCGTGGGTGGTTTATATCAAGCACTTTCCTGATCCAAGAGGAAATACGTGTCTCATTGGTACAGATTTTTTCCGACGTTATTATTTAGTATATTGTACAAATTTGAAGTATAAGATGAGATTCGCGTTAGTTGAGACGACTTTGTTTATCTTGGTGTTATAAAAAGCACCGGTATACGCATCTTGAAATAATAAACGTTGCAGAAATAGATTTTATTGAACGTCAAAATAAGTTTAAGGGAGAATTGACAAGATCCGCCCAAAGACATGTTTCCAGGAAACGGAATCGAGTCTCTACAATCGTACTAAAATTAAAAATGTTAAACACAAACACACAACAACGTATTTGAGTCGGTCTAATAAATATAGTTTTGTACTTTTTCATTGTAAAATGCATTTTCACACGATATCTTGATGTGTCTTTGGAGTAAATAGAGTAAGCACACTGCATTCATCTCATTTGATGTTTTTACACGTGAAGTATAAACCGTGTTCATGTTATTGTACTTATCACTCAAGCCATTGTTGCGCGAATTTTTATTTTTTTTGATGGACATGGCTTTAATCAAAATCTTTAAAATCTTAAATTTTCCAGTTCTATATTTTCCACACGGAAATACTTTAACATATAAGCAACAGATGGCGCAAGCAGAATCACGCTGAATCTTGTGTGTGCCATCGTTTTATTTAATATTTTACTACACACAAGTTAAGATTCCCAGTCCAATGTATTAACTCATTCGGCATAAAACGAACTAACTGTCAATGGTCATTAACGTAATTAAAGATAACATTTCACTACATCTGAGCGCAAATATTGATATGTTCGCAGAGCTAAATGAACGTGACGACAATAAATGAGTTTAACAATTAAATATAATTGAACATTTACTTACATGTGACATTAATTTTTTGATACAGATTGACAAAACTGACATACGAAAAAGAGTATGATATATTTTTAGCATTTATTCATAACAATTTTAAAACAGGCGATGTTAATTTGAATAACCACAAAGCGGCTTGTCAAACAACCAAACAACCTCATGTTGTTCTGCATAATCTTCATTTGCTCACCATTTATTGTACCCCCAAAAAGCAAAATACAGTGTTCACGGGCCTGGTATGGTTTTTTACCGTTTGGTTTATGTCTAGCGCTAATTACCGTCTGTAATCTTAGATCATACCGGATTTCAAATACAATCACATCCGATGTAAGTGTTTATGACTTTTAATGTATCACAATTAATTGTAAGTGGTAATTATATTAACTGAACATGCACACCATATAACACATTTATTCCCTTAATAATATATGTACACGAAATAGTTCTACATTTAATGTTTAAAATATGTAAACTTGTTATAGTCATTATTATAAAACATATAACATCAACAGACTTTATTTTTCAGCAAATAAAATTTTCGTTTTATTTTTGTGCCTTCTCAAATAACATGTTCCTTGAACATTCGTTAATAAGCTTATAATAAAGCCGATGGCGGTAAAGTTTATAACCCTTTCTAAGACATAAGAATACATCTGCAAAGTGATCTTTAATTTGCCAAGATATATTTCACAAATGGTCTAGACAGTTTCCGACATGCAGCATTTACCATCGTTTGTACTTTCTTATTAAGAATTATTGGTCAAGGACACTCGTAAAGGACGTGTAGGTAAAAGGACGCTTCTTGGAGATATAATTTTTAACAATACTGAATTTCCCATAACTTTTTCTGCATATGATTGTTTATGATCGTAATTTTTTGTGAAGTGTTCCGTCTTTTTTACATTTAAGTATTGTCAATTTTCCAAACGAGACGTATTTTCAATTTTCCAAACGAGAATAAGATTTTAAAACATTTGTGAATAGTAAGCTAATGAGACAAATTTTCCTGCTTTATTTTTTGGAAGACGATTGTTTCATACAAAAATGATAATGCGCTACTTTAATACATTAAAACGTACGTAAGTTTCGTTACACTAATATTGACCATTGTGTGATTTTCGTTCTGTCCAATTGCTCACAAAAAATACAGGACATGATTCTCTCCTCTAATGTAGCTGGTGGTTTGCTCTGTTAAAAATTCGTATCCATGAGCTTGATTCAATATATGATTTAAACGGAATCCAGAATTCAAATTGCCATACAATAGTTTATTGATATGAACACATTGATGAAGTCAATAGGAAAACTGTATGACTTATTTTTTTGCTTGACATTTTTTCCAACTAAAATAAACTCTATGCGATCTTGTTCTTATCATAATTGGACTTATAAACACTAATTTAAATTCATAGCGTTATAATTAGTATTTCAGTTTACTATTAATTACACATTTCGTTTTTTTTTAAGATGAAGTTATGTATTTTAAAATTCGATATGTATATTTGGGCCTGAATTCATAAGTATTAGTACAATATTTAAGTGTAACAATGCTTGAAAGGTTATGATATTAAACTACTTTGTGCCTACATGCCGTTCAAAGAATAGTGTTAAATATATAGGCATAATTAAACTCCAAAAATATTATAAAAAGAGTGATAATTGTCATTCTAGTCTTTTAGCTAAAGGCGAACGAATCATTGCTTATAAAAAAAACAGGATCATTTATAAATATGACAATAAATATAAAACATTGATTTAAGCTTGGGTAACCACATTGGAACTTTCAATGCATAGCATATAAGGTTTGGTTTTAACTTGTCAATGTCTTTTAGTCGTCATATTCATCATGATAGAATTCCGCACCAAAATAGATTTTTAACGTCCTATTACATGAATAAAAGTCAGAAAGTAATGTGGAATATATATTATAAGTAAACTACGTTTAAACCAAAACCCACGGTATATTTTCCATCAGTATCAAGCGCGTGTAAGTCATAATTAAACGATTGTTTAGGAACGATAATTTAAAGTAGAATTAGCGTTATTATATGTAATTAGAACAAATTGCCTTCATAATTTGAATACTTATACTCCCCATTGGGTGGGGGCTGGGTGGTATACTGGCTTCAGGTTGTCCGTCTGTCCGTCGTCTTCCGGGAGTAGGATTTCTTGCACTGAGCATGTCTTGAAAACTATTAGAGGTACCAACTTGACATTTTGTAGGTATAGGTTTTGTACAGTTCACAAGGACCTTAACTCTTTCTGTCCATTTTAGAGTTATCTTTCATTGTCATTTGTTTGTAATAACATTTGGTACGGACAATATCTAACAAAACTGTTAAGGATGCTTTTGTAAACGTCCTAGGTTGGTTCATCGCATACAGGGAATATGCAGCGCGCATGAACCACAACCATGCTACCCTATTTGAGAGTTTTTACCTTTTACCATTTTTGTACTTACATTATGTTCGTAACTATCAAAGATGCTTGCTTCACTAGGGATTGTCAATTGTCAATGAAAAACTGCGTTCTTTTAAATACCATGGAAAAAACGTCATTCAAATCGATATGTTAAAATCACATTAATTTGAAACGCAATTAATACAAGTAAAAAAAAACGAAAGCTTAACACTCGTTGACTTTATAGACAATAATTTAATTAAGGACATTTGTACCTATGTTTAGCATAATAACAATTGTTCATGGAGTTTTATAAATAAAGTATGAGCTGATAATTTGTCACGTCGTTGTTAACGCATGCTTATTGACATACATTGTTTGGTGATCAATCCATAAAAAAGTCAAAATTCATAATGTCCTCGCATTCGACAAACTTTTCTTAATGCGATTTGTCAGTCGATGAATATGTACTCAATCAAAACGCAAGAATTGTTATTTTACGCATGTTACAATAAAACACATATTTGCAATTGTTGTATTCCTACATTATTAGGGTACATCAATTGTTAATTAACATTATTGACGTTGGATGTATTTTGCAAAATTGTACATACCATGGATCTGAGACATACGCATACCTATTGTATACGCAATGGCCCACAGTCTACATATGTAACCTTCAATTGGCAACAATATATTGACCCAATGTTAACGGCTGTTAGCTCTACTGACGTTTTAAAGTTTGCTATCTGCATATGTACATTTGAGTAAAATGTAAAATTAAAACGCGTTAGTTCTAAAAAACGAGATTCGGCTTGTCCGAAAATCGGTTTAAACACAAATGATTTCCATTTACCTTTCCAAGGCGTCTTTCCCAGTTTAAATCATTTTATGTTTATTGTTCGCGTTCTGCTATAAAAGGAGTGGATATGAACAAGAGTTTCTCTGCTGATATAGTTTCCCAAGTCACACTGTTTGCTTTATTAAATACTCAAATGTTTTGATTTGTGCTGTTTGGATGCAATAGAACGTAGCCATGTACACAGCTTATATGATGTCATTTTTTTTCAGTCCTCAGAGGCTGTTAGCAAAGGAGCTATTTTCTTATGTAAATGAAACAGATTTAGTATCTCTCCCAAGCCCATTGTTTTGTACACATTTCTGTAGCTACATCGCTTGCTTTATAGTTTAATATATTTTATAGATTGACTTATTCTTTACATACTATAACTTTATAACACTAGGAAAATAAAATGTGTACTATTGGATTCGCGAGACATGTTTAAAACGCGCGTTTGTGATTTATTCTTGGGTGCTTTATTATATTGATATTTAACCAATATCATAAATTCAGAGCGCAGCTTGCTGAATGCGTTTTATATGGAGGTAAAGACCGGGTGTATTGATCTGTTTACATTTATTTACATAAACGGTGTAGATTTTACAAGCCTTTCCACAATCGCTAGCTATTTTTGAGACAATTGGGTATATCAGTTCGTGGGGAAAAGACATTAAAACGGTGCGAATAGCGGAAGCTATTTACATATGAATAAACATTGCAATGTCGCGGAATGAAGGTGATTTTAATTCTTTAATATTATGGACTGGATATATAACGTATGTACAATGAATTTTTTTGTTAACAGTTAGGCGTTTAATTCACGCGTCTAATGTCTGCTTTGAGATGTAAACAATTTTTTTTTCTGGAACAATGTAATTTTGTTTCGTCGAAACAATCATTCTTCAAAGCAATTCCACATTTTCTATAATTGTGTGATACATGTCAACACACAAGTAGAAGTAGTAGTATTAGTAGTAGTAGTAGTAGTAGTAGCAGTAGTAGTAGTAGTAGTAGAAGTGTAGAAGTAGTAGTAGTAGTAGTAGTAGTAGTAGTAGTAGTAGTAGTAGTAGTAGTAGTAGTAGTAGTAGTATTAGTAGTAGTAGTAGTAGCAGTAGTAGCAGCAGTAGTAGCAGTAGCAGTAGCAGTAGTATACTTAACGACCTTAAGTTGTACAATACATTTTAAGTAAGAGACAACACTGATCCATCAACGCATTAATGTAGTAAGAAATACACTCGACTATGTACATCATAAAGACACAAACATTCAGCATTTATCAAATACGCGTTTTGATGCTTCATTTCAAAAGCAAGTTGCTATTTTGATTGCTTCACTCATGTTACCCTTGCTAATATCAAACGGTCAGTAGAGTTTTCATTAATTGTATAACTGAGCCAATTAAACGGTGGAAACAGCTGTAATTTTACCATTATACTCACATTTATGAAATGTATAAGTACTAACATATGATTTATCAGCGGTTTTATTTCTAATAGTAATTTCTAATAGTAATTTATGAACTAGACATGTTAGTTGTTTTTCTTCTTAATATTAATATGAATATTTATATTAACTGGTGCAACGAGTTTACTTCAGTATATGTATTTTTTGATATTTTTCATACAATACTATATTAAAAGGCAACGTTCGGCTCGCCGGCGGTGGTAAAAACTGGGGACGTGTAGAAGTTTTCCACGATGGTGAATGGGGAACGGTGTGTGATGACTACATGGATGTTAATTTTGTCGACGTTCTATGTGCTCAGCTTGGGTAAGTTTTGTGTTGAGGCTTTCTGTTTGTATTCGAATCTATCATCAGAGTGCCGATGAATAATACGCCGTGTTTTTTGAGAACTTTTTTAATGTAGGTATTGTGCACGTCATGCAAATAATCTCGAGAAACATATCCAAAGGCCTTTAAAGGGACCTTTTCACAGATTATGGCATGTAATGAAGTTTCTCATTAAATGCTTTAAATTGATAAATGTAAACATTGGAACTAAAAAGCTTTAGTACAAAAAGAGTATACACTTAAATAAGGAAACAAAGTAAGCCGCAACTGGGCTCGAACCACTGACCCCTGGAGTAAAGGTCTAACGCTAAGACCTCTCGGCTAGCCGTACTCATACAGTGAGTGGAGTATTTGATACTTCATAAGCAAACCTTGAAGTGTCACAAAATATAACGATAACATTAGAACTTTTCATTAATTCAATCGTTTCGCGTTGCAACGCGTTATACTTTTCAGGTTTTTATTTCGTCAAAAGATGCATATATATATATTGATATAAATGATATTTTAGATCATGGTAAATGTTCAGTATTACTGTTTCCTCACAAATATCATAACTACAAAAACGAATATGTGCGAATATGAAACAAAACATTTCCATTTTGTCAATTTGCCAAAACGTGTAAAGGTCCCTTTTAGCTCGAAATGCAAATATGGAATATATGAAGTGTATTCGTTTTTCCCCTTTCCTATTCAGAATGAACAAAATACTTAAAAAATGAAGTTAAAATACATCAGCAAAATAAGCCAACACAATAACATTATATATAATTTTACATAAAATATTTGTCTTAAGTCACATTTAAAAAGAAAAATATTTACCCATCAAAACAAATATGAAATGTTAATGTTAAAGCCAAATTATACATACATGTACCTTTCACCAAATGAAACGTTCGGAGGTAATTTGTTGAAGTGGGTTCACTTTGTTTTGTCCTGTGAAGTGATCCTACGCCGTGTAATAACAACCGTTGTAACCATTAGTTTCATTGCGCCAACATCCTTAATACACAATCCCTAGTACATTATCACTCAAGTCAATTATACATGATGTTCAAGTTATTAATTTTGATTGACAACAACTGATACTATTATTCACAAAAATGAAATTTGAATGGTTACCTCTGTTTTATTTTCGATTTTTAGAATGAACAAAGGCCAGTTTCTGCGCGAAATCGAGTTCCAAAAAGGTTCGGGAATAGTCTGGCTGGACATAGTCAAGTGTAGTGGTGCTGAATTATCTATTGAGAATTGTACCAATTGGGGTTGGGGTAATAACAGAAGCGATTGTGATCACAAACGAGACGTTGGTGTTGTATGCAACCCTAGAGGTAAAAGTATTGTTAAAACGATGTTTGTATAGGGATAGTCAGGAAATTTGGAAAAACATGCGTAAAATAACATTGCATCTATCAAAGCAAACCACATATTGATCATATGGTTATTTTTCTGGAACACTACAAAAAAAAACAAATACATAAGTTTTAACCGTTCAAAATACAGCAACAATAAAACACAACGAGTCATGAACCAAACTTTGAGGACCTACGGCGTCACAACTGCCAGTCTTGCTGCATACCTTTATTTTGCTGCATACCTTTACTTTGCTGCATACCTTTATTTTGCTGCATACCTTTATTTTGCTGCATACCTTTATTTTGCTNATGATGCTTTACTAAGTGATATTGTGAAACTATGCAAACGGTATTTAAAATTTATATAGTTTTTTTGTTGAAATGCGTTTGACCTAATTGGCATGTTTTCCATGTTTTATTATTGTCTTAAGGATTTAGTTTAAACCTATTCATTTAAGCTCGATTGCATCAAAAGCCGTAGGCTTATATAAGCGCTCTATTAAGGATTTACGATCGATATAAATCAAAGTCAAACCAAATATCACTTGCGGTTTTAAAGTTGTACTCAGTTTTATACAATAAATTTTGATTACTGATACCAATATTTATTTGATCCAAATATGTACACAAATAATCTTTGAAAGTAAGACATATCCTACTTATCAAACAAGTTAATATACAATGGTTACATGGTAAGCGGAGCAATAAATAATTATAAGTGAATATCTGAAAAAAAAATCATTTAACATTATTAATAATTGTTATTTAAAACATGAAATGTATTATTATCGTTCAGTTTAAGATGATGGTTTAATGGTAGTTTTATTGAAAATCAATGTAACGTATTCATGTGCTTTTATCAGTAACATTTTTTTGTTGATAGTTGATGCTCGCAAATGTTAGGTTTTTTTAAGCCTAGCTAGATAAACTAGTCTGTATTT
This sequence comes from Dreissena rostriformis, assembly GCA_007657795.1. Taxonomy (NCBI): domain Eukaryota; kingdom Metazoa; phylum Mollusca; class Bivalvia; order Myida; family Dreissenidae; genus Dreissena; species Dreissena rostriformis. The sequence goes on from VMBQ01000128.1 coordinate 202,453, forward strand.
AACACTAGCTTTGTTTTCTATGTATAATCAAGCAATTTGGTTTGATAAGTCTCTGTGTCATGATACAATACGCATATGCGCGAATGTACCCAGACAATGGAGCTGCGTATTGATAAACTTAATAGAAAGACAGATATTTCTTCTTTTAAAGTGAGTTTAAAGTAATGCATTTTTTCACATTAAATACACGATCAATTGTAGCGAAGACAGAGAGATTCCGGAAGTAGTATTTCTTCCAGGATGTCCAGGTACAGGAAAGAGTTCCATGGTAAACACGATCATCAAAGCATTATGCGGAAAATACTATCCAAAAGCTCAAGTAGGAAGCGGGATTTCACCATCGAAAACAAGGACACTCAAATGGTATATTTATTAGCTCGTTCTGAAGTTGGTATCATGAGTTTATGACGCTATTTAATTAGTGTAAGAGCAAATGAATGTTTGACATTTATCTATATATTTTAATTTTGAAAAGAGCTTTTTTTTCAAGTGAAAAATAAATTTGGAGTCTTAATATGAAAACTTCATAAAAGTATTTTCATATCAATGACAGTTTCGATAACATTATGTTTATGACTTCCAAATGACTCGTAATTTTAAGTTTTAATATCGATCATATGTATACAATTAGATCATTCAATCACATATATAATATGTATGTGGTAAACTAGTATGGTGAACACACTAGGTATGCAAACTGCAGCATTAAACCCTGTGACATTGAAGATTCACACACAGATATCAGGGACTGTATAGAACTTTTGCCAAACATTATTGACTCTGCTGGTCTTGACGATCACAATACTGATCATCTGAAAGAAATACTTGAGATGATTTTGGGAGGTAAATCTAATTGTTTTGTTGTGTTTTCAAACCTCTTTGAATTACTTGTAGGAACGGATTTTTACACAATATGTTTCTGTAAGTTAATTTAGTACGTTAACATAACACAGTATGTGAACCTAAGATAAATTAAATACAAGCAGGTATGTGCTGTCATCAATTAAAATGTGTAGCGTTTGTTTTTCGAAACACGTATGTAATATTATTAATATAAAGTACTACTATTTTTATTTTGAAATATAAACTTCTTAAGATTGAATTTATTGTAGGCTTCATCCCTCCAGGCACAGCCTTCGACTATTTATTACAACAGCAAGACGAAGATGGGGTTGGTTGTCTTAAGGCCTTATACCCCGAATGCAACGAGCAATGGAAAGTGACAAAGATCATATTTGTCACTAGTTGCAAATCAACCCTCCCAACTAATATGATTCAATGCCTGCTTGAGGTTCTTCGAGCTGTAGACCAAACGTGCGGTGGTCTGAAATGTATGTACCGATGAATCTCAGTATGTTTTGAACAATACGAAAACTGTATTCGAAATGAGTTGTTTTATCGTTGTAGCCACACAAATAAAACTATTTTTTGGTACGAAATGAGCGAATTTTTATAATAGATAAATTGTGCTATAATGTAAATGATATGTTTCATGACTTGTTAAAGTAAATGTGTAATTTTAAAATCGTCCAAGTAAGTTGTGTGTATAATTAAATCATTTCAATACGTATGGTAATTCAACTTTTGTTTTACTTGAAACAGTTTCTGTTTATAATCGATGACTATGTGGATACAATATATATTGTTAGCATTTTACATTGTAGTCAATATTGATTTATTTGTGGCCATTACAAACTATGACTCGGTCGAGCAACACGGCAAATTCAATATTACTTGCCCAGCAGAAGCGATGACCATGGAAAAGTTTGAAGAATATGAAGTCAATGTAGCAAAGCATTTTAACATTAAGGGCGATATGGAAAATGCCTGCATCCGGTGGGTGAGCTATGTTGATGGTCATAAGAAGGACGACCCTTTCATCGAAAATATCGCTCTCAAGTTGATACAACAAATGATGCTAGTACCGAAGGAAACAGAAGAAAGTCTTAAGCCGGTTATCACTCCTTTTCTTATATTCAAACGGTCCGTAAAAAGATATTACAAACAAATGCGAATGGATCCAAAATCAGCTGTTATTGTACTATTTCTTGCAATATTAGTCAGTTTGAGTGCAGGGTTTCTCAGCAAACCAATTTCATCTTAAGTGTCACTAATTTCTTCTGTACGATGCATGTAAACTCGTGTTTGATTATTTTTAAGTCAATGCATATTCAAACATTGTAATATGAACATTTACACACACTATGGCAGCATGACGTTGAATTGCAAGATATAGAACTAAAGTAATAATATTAGTTTCCGTTTCAGCATGGGGTTTATCGTTTGATCTAGTTTAAACAATTGACATATGAACTCGTAGTGTGCATATGGTATATTTTCCAAAATAACTATTGTTTGGGCCTTACACTATGTTTGGGATTTAATATTGATTTGTAAATACAAATACATTTTTAAAACATAAAATGTCTGTTGATCGGATTGTTTAAAACCCTGGGCAGGATGACTAATCATGACTTGTTTTTTGTGTGTTATTTAGTCAAGTGAATTTCGCTCGCATGACCAAAAAAAATAGATAACCCATGAGTTACACTGTTCGTATTTATATTGTAATATGTTGTGCAATTTGAATAAAAAGAACTTTAAGATGTAAATACTTGCATATTCTTTATTTATTGTGTTAAATTAATAATGTGCAGAATGGAGTTGTATAAATAAGTCAATTGTTGTATGACTTGTTACCTGACATTATATCCACTACTGTGTCTAACTTGTTAAAATATAATTTGACTGGTCTTGTTAAATAAAGTGAATTCAAAGGTTTAACTTTGGTATTATGTGTTAAAATGTGTATACCCTCAGTAATTTCGGAATTCGAAACATACGTTTTTTAATGTATGAGTTACTGTTAATGAACTCTGACTCTCAAGTATGACATGTAAATTATATAAAATAGCCGTTATATAAGGTCATCTGTTGATTATGCACTTTAATTTGTACCTACTTTCGGAGTATGTTTTCGCCTATAGTAAGATAATAATCAATATGTTGCATGTTTTCTCGTAAAAGTTTACCTTTTAATGTGTGAACAAACTTGTCATCCACATCTTTTCGGGATATTTACCTAACTTTTATAATGGAGTAGCCATTATAACCATTCGTTATGATTTTTGTTAAACCCATTGCAATATATATAAATTATGGTTCTAATAAAGTGTAACGTAATACGAGCACGATTGATAACTCGTTTACATTCACACATTTATTTTAACACTAGACGCAAATGTTAACTATCAACCTTTTATGCTTTTATTGGTCTGCGCAAGGCGTAGGAATCGGTGAATTGGATGCTACTTCGACTCGAACGTATTACAACTTAACTTGTAAGCCGCATCTATTTGAACAAGGACATTGACTAAACCTTTATAACGGAATAGTTGTTAGAACAATCTGATAGGATTTGTATTTAACCACTTGCAATATGTGAATACTATGTTTGCAAAGAAGTTTAAAGTGATAACAGCTAATTAGATCGTTTGTACACACTTACATATAGATTTACAATAGAAATAAATGATTGAACTTCGCGCGTACGACTCGGTGAATCGTTATCGGTGAATCGGAAGCTACTTTGGCTTAAACCTATTTATGTTTACACCTGATAGCAAGTTATTTAATAGAATGGAGTTTCTTTTATACAATATTACATTTGCTGTGAGAATCAAAAGATTCGAAACTAACTAGTTTGCTGTTACAACTGGTCTACATTAAAGCTGTTCGCTCTCTCCAATGCTATTTTGTATTTAAATAATGGTTAGGAACTTCTTCTTAACGCTCTTGAAAAAGGGAAAGCAGGGGAAGTTATTTGTTCTGTTTAACGGTTTGAAGATGATAATTATTTTGTACCGCAATTTGTTGTTTGTTGTGTATGAAGTTGTGGATAAGATAACAGCTATATGTAAACTCCATATAAATAAAAACATAAATAATGAATTACATCGCGTATTCCCAGTCATTCCTTTAATTTTGCGTCGAAATAGTGTTTATGTTAAAGTCGGAAACTCATGGCATTTTCCTATGCGGGTGGTGTCATCAATGTGCTTGTACATTTGCTGGTTACACATATTATATTTGTTGTGTGAAGAAAAAAGGCAGCGCTCATCTGGTCACGCTTATATATACTGGAATATTGCGGTATGCTTTTTTATATAAAAGAACAGTAAACATCATCAACAGAACATTAAATATAACATGTCTTGCTTTTATTCAGTGGTCTATCAATTCCACGAATGGCATAATTTTATAAAGTGAGGTAGGAAACTCATTAATTCCAACAAAATCATCCCTATAAATATAGCATTTCTAGGATGTACGATCGTTTCCACTGTACGGTAGTATATTTACTTTGCCGTAAAAGTTCAGACAAACTTCTTGTGGCGTTAAAGTAATTCTTATATTTTTTGAAATCTATAATAATGGCTGATACAAATATTAAATGAATATTAATATTGACCACACTTAACGTTGACAGTTAGAAAAAAACTTACATGTAAAGGTAGGAAAATATGCAGTAGTTAAATGGTGGGTTGGGTAATGAATTATTGTAATTGGAAATCACCAAACTAATTTTATTTAAAATAATCAAATTGCGGATTTCATATATTTCAATTCAAGATGTGTGTATGTGTTAAACGTTTTTACTTGTTTTTATCAATATTTGAGGAAACATACTTAATTTATTAATTGTTGTATAATTAATAAATTTTAAATAACTGTTTAAANATGTTTTGTTTTGCAATCAAGTAAATTACCTTAGTCCCTTGACTGTTTAGAGTCAATAAAAGTGTACTGTAAACTAAAGCACCATTTATTTGGCCATCTGCTTCCCAAGCTTTGTTATGTGCCTTCATATTTGTTAAAACAATATTTAATTCTTTTTAACTAATTTAAAAAGCATAAACCTCCATATACTAATACTGACTTACTTTTGACAATAATTCTGGCAATTGAAATTTGGCTATTCGAAAATGCCACAAACACTGATTATAAAAACATCAAACCAAGGTCTAATATATGCACTTTGTAAACAGGTTAATTCCACTGTTTTGTATGAACCTTTACATAAGCAGAAACTAATGCGGTCCAATATTTAGGACGCACATTAGAGGATTTGCTTTTGACGGTTTTCTCTGTTTGCGCAGACATACAGTCTACATTTGCAGTCTACTGCGTTAAGACTTTAACTCGATAACACCACTAATGGACATTACAATACCGCTGACATCAACATCTGAATTGCGAGTAAGTATTATTTCTCAAAGGATGTTATTTAGTATCCCACTTAAGTCGCTTCCTTCAGAATCACGCCTCCTTGTTAGTTATAATTATGGTATGCTATCAATTTGTGTGATCCTAATGTAACGAAAACGCGTTTACAGTAGTCGAATGTCCATCTGAAAAAACAAATAATCATTTATAAATAATAACGTTAAATGAATTTATGTATGAAAGTCTGTATTATACAAACCAATTTTATTGTAAAGTATTATGCAAAAAAATTATAAAACTGTATTTTAAAAGTGTTCAGGTGCAGATAAAAGTATAAAAAGCAACCCAAACAAAAGGGCTAAAATCATTCCTTTAAAGTTTATTGTCAATACAGTTAGGTTTGTGTTTATGTTTTCAGAAATGAAATTCAAGATTGTATTTGCCTCGTCGCTCAAAACAACTTGGGGCCACGGACTTTGAACAGTTAATCAAAAGCATTGGGGGTTTAACCCGATTGAATGACGCATTGAACCTCACACTTCGCCCAAATTCACAAGTGCAAATAAACATTAATCATCACATTCTTATTTTATAATGTAGGCTGATATATTTTTTCCGGAAAGTTTGCAATAGTGGTAAATTGCAGCTATTATTAAAATTTAGTTCCACTTGTTGTGAATCTATTAACTTAATTCGGTAGGAGTTCTGTGTCACACTCCGGGTGCTAACATTTAACAACCACACGTGTGGATGGAACACAAACGCATGCAATAGACACACAGAGGTAATAAAAGCAATTTGTGTAGAAATGGCCATGACCTATTGGATAAATGTTATATAGGACAAATACGGGCGAAGTTAATAGACATTAATTATTGATAACCTATTAAGTTATTTCGGACCACTTCATAACCGAATGCGTGTGGTTTCTAAGAGCCGTGGTATGTACGGTATGACTTATCGAAAATCATTACAGGCAAGAAGTAGTTAAGTGGGTTAAGTACGAGTTATTTGTACAGACATTGAAAATAATTGAATATGTATTAATTCCCCATAACCAAAAAATGTTCACGTATGGTATGTATGGTATTCATATAAAACCAGCTTCGGCGAATAAGATAATTATTCCAGACATGTCAATTCGTTAGATTTTATAAATATGAGTTTATTAAAAAGACGTGAGTAATTCCTCGTAAACGACTAAACGTTGATTTCTGAGTGCACTAGTATGTTGGAAATTATTTAATATTGACTGTCTGGTGCATATTGCCGTTTCAAACAATATTTTAAAAACATTATCCCTTTCATTATTTGTTTATTATTTTAAACTTGTGTTTGCTCGATTATTTTGATTTCATAAAAATAATTTCGAATATATTACTTAAATTAATTTAAATATAAACATATACAGCAAAGGAATGTTATCTAGCTGATGATGTTGTCTTCTGCCTAAACTGCAATACTTTCATTTCAATAGTTCACAATATGAGGCAAAGTATATACAGCTTTTCTTTCGCCGAAGCCAACTTGGATCACTTTGTCCTTGAATTATTGAGATTATTATGCATATTAAGAATTCAATTCCCAATAGCATTTCGTAGTTTGTATACATATAATTTCAAGGGAATGCAAACTTACAACAATTGTTTTATGCACACAAATAACTGTTACATATAAATCGGTATTAAAATTAACACAATTATTTACATAAGTTGTTAAATCAACGTTATGAATACATTTTGGAATGAATCCGCACTTGAGTGACGATAATATTCTTTCACAAAATAAAATACCGATTTGTTTAGCCTTCGTTAGTAGCTCTTTAGATACCAATTACTAAGCTCCAATTCAGCAGGATCCATGTCGATCAACACAAATAAATGCCGGTTCAGCTCTCGTTCAGGCTTTAAAAAAATAGTGAACTTATATTTATTAACTTATTCTACATTTTGATTCATATTTCAAATTCGATTGCGTTTTATTGCGAATTAATTATATTGTTAAACTTATCAACTTCTCTAGTAAATTCGGTCCAACCAATAATGTTTAATATCTTTCTATAACATCAAATAACATTGAAAAAAAAAGTCGTGTAATACGAAACAATGTAAGCCATATACTAAAATTACATATGCTATTAAATGATATACTATTTTGCACGACTTCTGATTAGTATAGTATATAATTTGAAATAAATATAAATACATGTTCAGAATTTACGATTTAATTTTGAATCATATCAATGAAGTGCTTTTTGTTATAAGACACTGTACTTCTTATGGTTTAAAATGTTTAGATCATTAACCAGTACTCTCAAATAATGATATAATTCATACGTTCATCGATACAAATGTCCTGATTGTTTAACCTTGGAACTATCTGAAACAACTATTAAAGGTATTATGTGATCCGAGTTCAGCTTCCTCTCAGCACGCACACATGCGGTCTAGTTGCTTGAATATTGTACTTTCATTAATTACATTGAAGACTATAATGATGTGAATATATTCAATATACGTGTTTAATATTCAAACATCTATCAAGTCAAAATAACATTGAAATGTGGCATCGTTGAAACCCATAACTGGGGTAAATGATTTTATCATGGGCTTGCACAGAATGTAGTCAAATGATCACATTTACACATTTAAATTAAACTCTTTACTCATCATAGAGATATTGAAGTTTGAAAAGTGTTGCGTTAGGAAAGTCTTCAAGTGTATAAGTATTACTTATCATGTGTGTAAGGTAAAGCAATCGTTATGTTATGATACAAATAAACAAAAAAAAGGTATAAAAGTGATTTCATATTGCGAAACCATGACCAACGCACAAACCAGTTAACGTGCTACTTATCCGCTATATGACCCCAATTATTTCATCGGATTTAAGTATAATTTCTTCATTTCTAACTTATAATAAAGTTTATATGCCTTCATTTTGTGTGGGTTCATTACAACACATCTACAGGGATAACTACTTATTAACACGCATTGGTTCATATTATAATGCTGGTCACGACGTATCTCGGATAAGAAGGCTCTCATTGGAATTCCATTACAATGTTTAGAGGAAAATTACAAATTGATTTGATGCAGATGCTGGATTACGTAGGCTTGATAGTTCTGGGAAATACATGATTCTTTCATTATACATCTAAAAATAAATTAACGTTGCCCTTTTACGTTTATATTACGTCGATTGCATCTTTGTTCCGCTTATTCCGAATGTTGCTGTGACATTACCGTTATTTAAGTGACATGTATTCTAAGAAATATACAGTTACCGCAGCATACGTGCTAGGGCATAATAAAGATATTTACCAGGTACTAGTGATTGCGTTAAGAACTAATAACGCGATTATTTTATTTCATTGTAGCTCAGTTTGTATACAAGTTCCCGTTTATGTTATACTGAATAAAATAAATAGATTTTCCGAAGATATTAAACGGCTATAATGCATCTACTTATATTCATTTTAATTATTTAATAAAGAGAAAGAAAACATTGCCATTTTTGTAAGATATTTTCTCTAAAATGAGAAGTGTAAATGCAGGGATGTTAATGAAGGGATAAAATAACATAACATAACATGTTGTTATTGTGAACAATTATTTTAAATCGAAAAAACTGTTTGAACACGAAATTCATAGAGGGATTTTGATATATTCGTATGACATCGTATGACATGCTTAAAATATTCACTTCAATTTGAAGAAGTAGAGTTGTCTATTTGACATAATTTTCAGCAAATATTTAGGCGTATTGAAGTTTACACATATAATGTTAAATTGATTTAACATTTAAAAGCTACGTTACTTTGATAAGAATCTTTTAAAAGCTTGTGTTTGCTTTTGGGTTTTCCAATTATACCACCATGAAATTTTATACTGAATTGTTTTGAAAATGTATCAGTTTATTTAACTGACTGTTTTAGGAGTACATTTAAATCTCATCAACCACTTCATTAATATTTATCCTTCAGAATCGATCGTATAACAACCAACATTTTGAAAGGTTTGTATTTCAATGTTACGTTTTACCAATTGATAGAGTAAACACAAATCATGGAGCTATATCTGGGAAACCCGTGAATTTTTTTATCTTACATACTGAACATCTTGAGCTGATAAGATGAAAACACTCAACACTTCTTACGTCTAGAACACAATAATTAAGAATATCGTTCACTCTAGTCAAGATTTGTGTTAGTCTTGGTATCGCAATTCTGTCAATTCCTGGTTGTTATACAAAGCGGGATATTTATACCAATGACAAGTTAATTAGAGCTGGCCATTTTATTCAAAGCGCGAGAATAATTAGTTTATTTCGTACCGATACTCCAGGGAAAAGTGTCAAAAGAGTGAGTGATGTATTACGTACTTTTAGAGAATATTTATTGCTCGACATGAAACTGGCCTCCATTAACCGAAAGTGTGATTCCTTCCAAATCTGAACTGTAATCTGGTTCCATTGAAATCGTATTCAACTATTTTACTATAAAGAATAAATCCAACCTACAAAAATTCGTTATCATTGTATTTATTAAGGATCAACATTGTATTACGAAAGTTGATTACAGGTTATATAAATAAATACAAATAATAATAACAAAATTATAATAAAAATAAATAAATACTATTAACATTGTTACAAATTATTATTGTAAGATTTTAAATTCTTTGAAAAAATTAAATGAAGTATTTGGAGATATTGGCAACAATGGCGAACAGGACATCAAGGTAATGCACTAAAACTGGAACATGATATTTACTGTCAACCAATATAATTTCCAAAATGAACTCCATTATAATCAATTGTTAATAATCAGATTGTGTGACAATATTGTTTTAATCAATCAGTGTAACTTTGTAATGTTTAGAAACTAGCTGACCACTTCAACCTTCCCGTTGACGCAACACTGCACAACTGGAGGCAGGTTCGAGGCAGCCTACAGTGCACAGAGAAGAAGGCTGAAGAGGCAATGGAGTGGATGACCATCCATTTATGGAACAGCCACATCCATCTCTACAAGCTGGCAGTTGTTGGCCTGCTCCTCCTTACATCTACAGCTGGCAGGTACTTGACTAGGCTGTCAAAAGCGAAATAACCACCGAAACATGTTTTTTGTTTTGCTTAAATATCTCTTTGTATTCAAATCATCTGTCTTGCCGCTGTGATTGACCAAATTCCTGAGGAAATGCCTGATATAATTTATATATATATTATTGATCTTGGTTAAAGACACTTTTACGGACACAATTCGAGTTGTCATTTTCCTTCTATTCATTTTAACTATTATACGGAGTATCCAAGTTATTATGTAACGGCAATACTTTCCTCTAGTGGTCCAGCCCAGGACATTTCTTAAGATGACAATTCTATTTATCTGGATATACCCAAGCGCATATAAAACTGTTTTTCCCCATTAGTGTTTATAGAATGTCTCCCACAAAATGTGTCACACTATTTTGTGAATTATTAAAAACAGAATATTAACTAAGGTTAACGTGTTTTTAAGTGTATATGCGTTGATACCCTGTTCCGTTCATCATTCATTTAAATACTACGTCTTACAATTGCTCATGATTGTCAGTGTGTATTTACATGTTTTGTACACATATATAATTTGCATTAGAACTGTGTTGATTGTTCGCTTATTTACGTTTTTACATCATCATTGATTAAAACTTCAATACCAAGGTTTGTAGCATCCACATGTACTTAATAGTCCCTGATAGTACATAGAATACCGTTTTCAACGTAACAAAAATCGGCGAGTGTTGAATACTTACTCGCATTAAAATTAGACGCGATATCTTGTTTGTATATATGTAATGTGTGCGCACAATACGGTTATGCTCGACATATATTTCAACGGAAAACAAACAATGCAACTAAAGCAGAAACAGTATTGTCCTTATCAACTGCTTTTGTAACAGAATATAAAACACCATTAACCAAAAAATCAGATGATTAAAACAGGGAGGCAATGGGAAATAATCGATTTTTCATCTTTAAGAATGTAATTAGTTAATTTCACATTTAAAGAGAGTGATCATGTATCATTGTTATCTTTAGTGTTTGCGTTTCATCTCAATAATACAACATATTATTTTTCACATTAGTGGAAATGCTGACTAAGTTGCGGATAGTTATGTGTGGCCAATCACTTAAGCATTAATAGCTTTACCAGAGTGTTATATTTACATTCAGATGAACATTGGGATGTTCACAGTTGTTAACATTTAACCTATCTATCTAACAATCAAATGAATAAACCGACTTTTCATACAAGAACGAGATGTATGTGGTTTTTTATTTCAACACCAAAATGAATGGGGCTACCTTTTAAAACTGTTTCTTTATCCTTAATTACATATGACTTAGTTCCATGACTGAGTTAACCATGTTAAGTAAAATCTAATTATGACGTGACTTTAATCAAATAAAAAAAATAAAGTTGATTTAGATCCAGCAGAAGAAAAATCTTATTATATAAGTGACATCTATTTTCTTTTGTAAATTACCAATTGTCAAACAATTTTTGTTTTTAGTTCTATTGAGAAGCACCGATTCACCCACACACTATGTCATGCTTTCATTCTTGCCTAGTTACCAAGCCAATTTAATGTATATTAATTAAGTAAGATAAAAAACGTGTTGACAGCGTCTTTTTTACCAGTAGAAACTATATAGATTGCTTCTCCTTCTGTGTTTTCTTCGATTGATTTGTAAACCCATGAGTTAAAGTAAATTGTTTTGCTTGTGACAACACATGCTTATATAAACCACTGAAAATAAATACACAATATGTCAACTGAAACCTTCGTTTGTAATCGTCCACTCGTCCATTAATGAAGTTTTGACCTATGCCGGGATTTGTCTGCCCACATATTGCTACGTTCGATGAACCCATGGTTATCAAGTAATTAGCAATTATTGTTTCACATCATAATTCCAATCACGTAGTATCTCTGAATAATGCAGAGTAGAAATTTTATACAGAGAATAATTAAATCCAGTAGCCTATTATTTCATGGCGAAACATGGGGTTTGAGTATCATTAATAATTGGTAATTGGAAAATAACAACTCTAAATTTGCTTTCCATCAATTTCTCATTTAAAATATATTAGAACTTAGTTATTTTTGTATATACGCGTTTCCATAATGTCCCATATGTCGAATGTAATTGCTCATATGTTTAAAGGTAGGTATTAATAAGTGAAACGATATGGTATGGCTATTGTCTGACATAGCAAAATATACATGTATGTAGTGATATATAAGCAAACATTACTAAATTGATTTGTGTAAATTCGTCAATCGAAATGACAATGCAAGATAAGAATATATTTGTTGGAAGCGTGCCATGTAAATTTGATTTAATTCTAAAGTGAAAACGTTATTACGTTTACTTATTATCCACCGCAATAATTCGAGGAATATTACTGTTGCGTTGTCCGTTCCGTCCGACCGTCCGTTTTTCCGTCCGGAATACTTTTTGTCCGGAGCCAGATATCGGAACTGCCTGGTAGATTTCATTAACAGAGTATAAATGGATAAGATGATGATGAAAATTAGATTTTTCATTATTTAGCTATTACGTTACTATATTTTCTAGGTAACAACTATTGGTGCATATGTGTAATTGTGGTCACGACATATCTCAGATTAAGAATGCTCTACTTGGTTTTTAATTACAATATTTAGACGAAAATGCATCTTGATTAGATGCACTTCTTCGATTACGTATATTCGTTTAGTTGATATCAAACAAAACACATTATGCCCTTATATGGTAAAATACAAATGCGACTTTGAAATTACCGTCATTAAAGTGACATTTAATATAATTAATACCACATACGTCTACCCCAGAATACGTGGTATGACATAACATAATATAGACGCAACATTTATCTGGCACCATTAATCGCTTTAAGAACTTATTAAGCGATCATTTTTTATTATTGAAGCTCTTTTTGTGTAAAAGTTTCGCACTTTAATTATCCTGAATCCTACTCAAATCCTGTTGATGTGGCTACTCATATAAATTTCTTTCTGGCAAAAATCAATTCCTCGGCTGATAAGTGGTAGGTTACCTTCAATCAATCCACAACAAAGTATTCAGTAATATATAGAAAAAATCCACCGCCAAACAACTGTTTTCTCATCGACTGCCGAAGCAATCAGGATTCGTCGCATAAACATCTAGATTTGAAAATAAAGCTTGAAACAATAACAGGAAGCACCAACGATAATCAGTTCGAGAACACGTTTTACATCATTGCAGAATCAATATAATGAAACGGTCCTCCAGCCTTTAAAAATAGGAGAAAAAAACACAAACTGACACTGTTCTACAAGATGTAGAATTGATTATCATCCCCATATTTGTGTACACTGATCTTCCCTAGCTTGAGTGTAAGAAAGGCTTATCCACATCGTAATGCTGACAATATTCGTAGCATTTCATTTAAATGGCAGATGTTTACACGAGTCTTATAATCACCAACTATAAAACTATGGAACACTTTTTCATGATCTGTAAGCTCGGCTCCTTTCGCTCTGATTTCAAAGAAAATCTAAACAATGTTAAATAAAATTAAATTATTCCCCTACATTACAATGTTGATAAGCATATGTCTAATATTCTTTATCCACGTTTGCGAATGCATTTTAGCAACTTAAATGAACATGTGTACGAGAAAAACATATAAGAAAGTCCATATTGTCAATATGCCAAGATTTAAGATAGTTTAACATTTTCTTCACCTGCACAATTTATACTGAAAACGATCTATATTATTTGACCATTGATCCCATTTCCCAACACACATTTGCAACTACTTCTCTTCGGTGTTGACTTATAATAATACGAAAGAAAGGCATTGATATTCGAACAATTTAAGTTTTTCATCCGAGATTGTCACATATTTTATCGTTACTCCATCTCCTGAAAACACCATACTCTGCCTTACACATCCCTCAACTGCTTCATGTCTTATATCAACTTGCTTAATTCTAAAAATCTACTACTTTTATCTATTCCTCATTACGTTGAGCATATTAAAAGATAATGAACATGCATGTTATTGTACTGCCATTTTTTCGCTACACTATTCTGTTACACTTTTTGTATTATACATTATATCATTTTCCCATTCCTATAACTTATTTATGTTATAGTATTTTTTATATTGTTTCTTGATTTGACATGTCGTAATGTTGTATTTACAATTTTAGTAATTTACACACTCTTCCAACTGACAGAAGAACATAAGCCTCGAGCTTCTTTCTCAATTCTGTCAAATTGCACTTCAGTTTGTTTTAAACTTTGACATAATTTAAAACCTTTTGAATACTTGAGCATTTTGGGCTGATACCGTAAATACGCAAAACGATACCAACGTCTAGAACACCATAATTAAGAAAAGCGTGCATTTAATTTTAAACTCTGATAAACTGACATCGTGTACTAGTCGGAAATAGGACCAGTGTAATGGAAGATGTGTGTGCATGTGTAATACGTTATTTAGATCAACGTTTTGATCTTACCAGGAGTTTCATTACATTAAACATCTATTTAGCAATTAATAATATGATATGTTTTATTTCCTTCTATTTTGTGTTGAATAGTAAAGAATAAGAATGGCCATATTAATTAAAATTCCAACCAATTATATATATCATTAAACGAATGGATGAACGTGTTTTTGCGTTATTTTTTTCTTACATACAAATTACCATTTTAATTAATACAACGCTCAGACCAAAATAATAAAATGTTTGCTATTTGTAGCTCAATCAAATTCGTTGATAAAGCAAAGATTGATTGTCACACTATCAACATCGGGAAATGAAAGCGATATGCTGAATTATTATCGTCAGTTCTGTTTAGTATTCATGTGCTCAGAGCACGCAATGGTGCCATTTCCCACGAAGCACGAAATAACGGTTTGTACATGCTTACGAAGAAATTCCATTATAATACTCGTTACTTCCCATAGGAAGAGGGCAGTATGTGCCATGTTTTATCTGCATGACGATAACATACTTATTTTATTTCAGACGTTACTGAATTAACAACTTTTTGTAGTGTACAAATTTATATGGACTCCATTTAAATGAAAGCAAACCAGTCTACGACGTCGTAGTAATACAAACATAAACAAGATAAGTTCGATTAATGATATATAACGTTTTGTTAGTTAAATAAGCTTTAAAACCTTTGCAATTAAATACACAAATCATGAGTTATACATAAACATAATAAGGGTTGTTTGCAATTTGAAAAACAACGTACAGCCAACGCTGATGTTCGCGTTCTTTAACATTGGTTATACCAATACATATTTCTACACATTAAGTAATTTTATCTTTCTTTCTGTGAATTATATATTATTCGGCGACAAATTAAAGTTGAATGGTAAAAAATCAACAAGTATAGGAAGAACCTTAAACTAGAATTGTGTTCCTTCCAGAGTCTTTTAACGCATTGTCGAACATTTATGTTATTCTTTTGTGTATCGAGTACGAATTGAATAGCTATTTAGTTTTGTATACCACATTTCAAAACATGTGGAAGTAATTATTACAAATACATTTATGAAAATATTCCAAAATAGCATATTATGCCAATATTTTATATATAAATGTTGTATTTATTTGTTACCTGAAAATATAGCATTAAACCGAATAGTTCAACGTTTAATTACAGTTGTCCCCTGTGCTTTGTTCCGTTCGAAACATTTTTGTTTTGTTTTATGAAACATACGTTAATCTTGTTAATCAACATTATCGTATTTGATGATGCTCACTCTAATTGATTCTAACCATAGCATCTTGCGCATTTGGAATCATAAAGAGACGCCGAAGATGTTCATGTTGTGAAGTTAGGTTGATTTGTATCCAGTGCAAGTCAATTTACATTTAAATGTCACAAAATAAACTGTGCGTATATCTTATTCAAGCAGTTAAGACAAAAAACATGTGTTGACAGATTACTATAATTTACAGAGAGATTTGTATTCTAAATATATTCGTAATATCACAATTGTTTCATGTTTTACATGCATTTGAGCGAATAAAATGTATTGACTTGACTTGAAACGTATTTCAAGCAAAACAAATCGGCTGTGTAACAAAATATCGACATGGTGGTTGTATTGATTGGACAAATGCATTATGTTTTAGGTATCTATCAAAGAAATATGATGATTTCGTTGCGTGTTTTGATAAAGATTATTATATAAACTTTTGCAATAATTTAGCTGTAACACAGGCTCGTATAGGCCAGTTTTCGGAACAGGCTGTATTAAAAGCCGGCCATCACCCTTGGAGTCTCAACAAATGTCACATCTTAAATGATATGGCCTCAACATCTCTTCCATCTCGGGTATGTAAGAAACTTGGTCATGTGTTGTCGTTAGATGATAGTAAAGAATCACGTTATTGAACCCTTCTAGTCAAAGTTTTGTTCCCTTAAAACGTGACATGTTTTCAAAAATGTGTCTCAATAACATCTGTAATAAAGAAATGGTTCCGCTCCGTTTTCCTTACATGACATTAGAAAACGCTCGAGTACTCTCTAGAGTAGTACTTTTCATACGTGTAAGGTAAAGAAATCGGTACGTTACATTACAAAGAAACCAAAACAAGATATCGCATGTTTTATTTCATTTATGCCGACCAACGCACACACCGGTTCAGGTGCTTCTTATTCGCTATGTTGCCCTATGTTATGCCCTCATTTTGTATGGCTCCATGGCAACTAAGCTTCAGGGATAACTAGTAGTTTACAAGTATTGGTGCATATTTGTAATGCTGGTAAGGACGTATGCAAGATTAAGAGAGGCTCTCATTGGTAATTCATTACAATATTAAGACAGAAATCCAACATGATTTGATGCAGATCTTGGATTACTTAGACTTTTTAGATCTGGGAAATAAATTATATATTCTTTCAGTTGATATCAAACAAAAACAAATGTTGCCCTTATATGGTAAATTCCGAATGTAACTCTGAAATTACCAGCATTAAAGTTACATTTAATAAACATTTAAAAGTAAAAAATAGTTTACCACAGGGACGGCAAAACGTAGATAGAAGCAACATTTACCTGGCACCATTGCTCTTAAAAGAACTAAGTACGCGATTATTTTATTTTATTAAAGCTCTTTTTGTGTACAACTTTCACTTTAGTTATCCTGTATAAATTAATTTTAGTTTCAATAGATGTTAGACGGTTTTAATGCATCTATATGTATTCATTTTAATTATGTAATTATTGTATCTTGTATTTTTCAAATATACTGAAATGAACGTCAATAGTCATTTTTTTTTAAATGTATTAGTTGATGATACTCGCTGTAATACGAGTATATTTAATTATTATGTATCGCTACTATAATATGTATCCATATAATAGCCTTTCCTCTTTCTTGTATACATAAATGATATTTTGTGCGATATAAACTGTCCTCTTTGTTTGTTTGAAGATCATATTGTGCTATAATAAATCGACGACAATCCAGTTGATGCGGCTACTCAAATCCCAATGATGCGGATACTCATCTAAATTCCGTTCTGGCAAAACATCCACTCTTATGTTGATAAGTGGTTGGTTACCTTCAATCAATCCACAACTAAGTATTTAGTAATATCTAGAAAAATCAACAGCACAAACCACTCGCCTCTTTTTCTCAACGACAGCCAAAACAACTAGGATTCGTCTCATAAACATCTAGATTTGAAATAGAGCTTGAAACAATTCAATAGGAAGCACCAAAGATAATCAGTAGGTTAACACGTTTAACATAAATGCAGAATCAATATAATGAAACGGTCGTCCAGCCCTTTAGAATAGGAGAACAAAACATGAACTGACAATCTTCTACAAGATGTATAATTCACTATCATCCCCCATATTTGTGTATGCTAATCTCATCTAGCATGAGTGTACAAACGGCTTATCCACATCGTAATTCTGACAAAATTTGCAGCATTCCATGTAAATTGAAGATATTTTCACGAGCCTTCTAATCATAAACTATCAAAAGTATGGAGCACTCTTCCGGAATCTGTTAGCTCGGCTATTGTTCAAAGTAAATCTTAACAAAGTTGAAGAAATGATTCTCCTTCATTAAAATGATGGTGAGCGGATGTCTAATATTCTTCATGTACGTTTGCGAATGCATTTAAGCAAATTAAATGAACAAGTGTACGCGAAAACATATCAGACGGCCCTTATTGTAAATGTTGTGAGATTTAAAATGGTTCAAAATTTTCTTCATTTTCCAAATTTGTACTGAAAAAAGAGCTATATTATTAAACCTCTCTCCAGTTTCAAACAAACACATGTTCAACTACTTCTTTTCGGTGTTGACGTATTATAATACGAAAAAAAGGCATTGATATTCGAGCATGTTCAGTGTGTCATCCGAGATTGTCAATAGTTTAGCGTTACTCAATCTCCTGAATAGACCATACTCTGCTAACACATCCCGCAACTGCTTCATGTCTTATAGCAATGTGCTTAATTCTAAAAATGTACTACTTTTATCTATTCCTAATTACGTTGAGCATATTAAAGTCGGCCGAGTTGATATTGGTATATTTTCCCATTTTTGTTATGTGTCGCAAAAAAGTGATTATGAGTCAAAATGTGATGGTATTTATGTCAGATGTGCAGATAATTTGGTCAAAATCGGTCAAGAAATGCCCAAATTCAGTACAAAGATAGGGCTTTTCAATTTCTGTCCATGGACAGAAATGATCTAAATTTAAACAAGCGCGGGTCACATGTAAAACCACGTGATCATTGCATCATTGTTTACAACGTCATTTGCCATGGAGAAATCGTGTTATTTAGTAGTTCTTCTTTGTTTTGAAAAGCGCAGAAGTAGAAATCGCGCATTCTATACATTGATGGTGACGTCACTACGTTATTGTCAGTAAAACCGGTGTGTACACAATGGAAATCACGTGAAATTGGCGCTCACGTGATCCAAAGTGTGCATACGTCACAGATTAATAATAGTCTTGAGGATTCCGTTATGTACATGATTAGGTTTCGTATTTTTATGCTTTTGGCATTTTTGGAACAATTTTTGCGAAAATCAGTATGGAAGAGTTAAGCTTTAGAATGTATCTGACGAATACTGATAAATTATAGTCAGTTGAGAAAACCAAATTGTTTTGAGAAATATCAACTCGGCCGGCTTTAAAAGATAATGCATATGCATGTAAATGTACTGCTATTTTTGCGCTATACTATTCAGTTACTGTTTTTATATTATAAAATATATAATTTTCCCATTCTTATAACTTATTTATGTTATACTATTTGTATACTGTTTCTAGTTTTGACATGTCTTAATGTTGTATTTACAAGTGTAGTTATTTACACCAACAGCACTTCCAACTGACAGAAGAACATAAGCCTCGAGCTTCTTTCTCAATTATGTCAAATTGCACTTCAGTTTGTTTTAGTCTTTGACATATTTAAGACCTTTTTAATACTTGAACATCTTAAGCTGACGCCATAAAAGAAACAAACGATACTAACGTCCAGAACACCATAATTAAGAAAAGCGTGCATTTATGTGTAAACTCTGATAAACTGACATCGTGTACTAGTTGGATATGGGACCAGTGTAATGGAAGATGTGTGTGCAGGTTTAATACGTTGCTAAGACCAACGTATTGATCTTACCAGGAGTTTCATTACATTAAAAATATATTTAGAAATTAACAATATATTTTATATTATCTTCTATTTCGTGTTGAATAGTAAAGGATAAGTATTACCGTATTAATTAAAATTCCAACCAAGTATATATATATATATATATATATATATCATTAAACAAATGGATGAACGTGTCCTTGAGTTATTTTTTCTTACATACAAATTACCATAAATGTAACGCTCTAGACCAAAATAATAAAATGTTTGCCCTTTGTATTTCAATCAAATTTGTTGATAAAGCAAAGATTGATTGTCACACTATCAACATCGGGAAATGAAACTGATGTGGTGAATTAGTATCGTCAGTTCTGTTTAGTATCCATGTGTTAAGAGCACGCAAAGGTGCCATTTTCTACAAAGCAGGAAATTAAGGTTTGTACATGCTTACGAAGAAATCCCATTATAATCATCGTTACTTCCAGTACGAAGAGGGCAGCATGTACATCACAATTATCTGCATGACAATAACATAACAATTTTATTTCAGACGTTACCGAATTAACAACTGTGTGTGGTGTAAAAACCAATATGGACTCCATGTAAATGAAAGCAACCAGTTAACGACTCGTAGTAGTTTAAACGTATTTATTGCATCAAATATGCATGGGATTGGATTACAATTTTTGCAAGATTATCTGGATCCTCTCCCAGATAATTATATAACATAAATAACTAAAATACATTATTAATAGTTCAACAACATTATCACTAAGTAAAACATATACAAAGATTAATAAACATGAATTATCTTCTAGTGTATGTATGTTATCGACGTCGTAGTAATACCAACAAAACAAGATAAGTGCGATTAATGATTTATAACGTTGTGTAAGTAAAATAAGCTTTTAAACCTTCGCACGAAAATACATAACAAAAAAAGTTAAACATAAAAAATATGTAAGGTTGTTTGCAGTTTAAAAACAACGTACAGCCAACGCGTTATGTTCGCGTTCTTTAACATGGGTTCTCCAGATAAATATGTCATCTACATGTTAACGAAATCTTCATTTTTTACT
The DNA here is from genome assembly GCA_007657795.1 of Dreissena rostriformis. Taxonomy (NCBI): domain Eukaryota; kingdom Metazoa; phylum Mollusca; class Bivalvia; order Myida; family Dreissenidae; genus Dreissena; species Dreissena rostriformis. The sequence goes on from VMBQ01000128.1 coordinate 223,453, forward strand.
TTTTGATTTTTTTTTATCAGTTCAGCGGCCAATTAAAGTTGTTTGGCAACAAGGCAACAAGAATTGAGACAACTTAAAGCTATAGCTGTGTTGTTTCCGCAGTATTTTAACGTATTGACGGACATTTACGCATTTAATAGCTAATTAGTTGTTTATACCATTAATTAAACACACATGAGAGTAATTATGACAAACACATTAATTAACGTATGCCACAATACTGCCAATATTGTAGACAATAAATGCTATTTTGAAAATATTTTTAAAAGCTGCATTAACTAAATTATTGAAACTTGAATTAAAGCTGTCCCTTACTTTGCTTTGTTTTTATAAATACTTTGCTATTTGAAATATGTTTAAATCAACTCTATCGTATTCCATGATTCGGAATCCTATTTAGTTGCCATAAAACAAACTGGGCGTATATCACATTCAAGCGATTAAAACAACGGAAAGTTTTTAACAGATTACTTGAACGCAGTCAGCCTATAATTCATAGAGAGCCTCTTATTGTAAATACCTTTGTAACATTTGGCATGAATCTGAGCGAATCATAAAATACATTGACTTGACTTTATTTGTCTTTTAGCGTATTGCAAGCACTATATTTCGGCTGTGTAGCATTATGTACTCATTATGCATTATTGTTTTTAGAATCCATAAAATAAATCTGATGCGTTCGTTGTGTGTTCCGCTCAAAATTCATAAAATATTAATGATAATTTACGTGTAAAGTAGACGTTCATAGGCCTGTTTTCCTAAAATGGCTTAATTGAAAGCAAGCGATCACCCTTGTAGCCTCAACAAATGTCTGCTTCTAAAGGAAATTGAATATTTTCCCCATCTCAGGCAGTTTAGAAACCGGGTCATGTGTTGTCGTTTGATCATAGTATACAATCGCGTTGCAAAACATTACTGGTCCAATATTTGCCAATAACAATTGACTTTTATTTATAAATNGGTGTAAAAACCAATATGGACTCCATGTAAATGAAAGCAACCAGTTAACGACGTCGTAGTAGTTTAAACGTATTTATTGCATCAAATATGCATGGGATTGGATTACAATTTTTGCAAGATTATCTGGATCCTCTCCCAGATAATTATATAACATAAAAAACTAAAATACATTATTAATAGTTCAACAACATTATTACTAAGTAAAACATATACAAAGATTAATAAACATGAATTATCTTCTAGTGTATGTATGTTATCGACGTCGTAGTAATACCAACAAAACAAGATAAGTGCGATTAATGATTTATAACGTTTTGTTAGTTAAATAAGCTTTTAAACCTTCGCACGAAAATACATAACAAAAAAGTTAAACATAAAAAATATGTATGGTTGTTTGCAGTTTAAAAACAACGTACAGCGTTATTTTCGCGTTCTTTAACATGGGTTCTCCAGATAAATATGTCATCTACATGTTAACGAAATTTTCATTTTTTACTTTTTGATTTTTTTTTATCAGTTCAGCGGCCAATTAAAGTTGTTTGGCAACAAGGCAACAAGTATTGAGACAACTTAAAGCTATAGCTGTGTTATTTCCGTAGTATTTTAACGTCTTGACGGACATTTACGATATTATTATTGTGTATATGGAGTACGCATTTAATAGCTAATTAGTTGTTTATACCACTAATTAAACACACATGAGAGTAATTATGACAAACACATTAATTAACGTATGCCACAATACTGCCAATATTGTAGACAATAAATGCTATTTTGAAAATATTTTTAAAAGCTGCATTAACTAAATTATTGAAACTTAAATTAAAGCTGTCCCTTACTTTGCTATGTTCTTATAAATACTTTGCTATTTGAAATATGTGTAAATCAACTCTATCGTATTCCATGATTCGGAATCCCATTTAGTTGCCACAAAACAAACTAGCGTATATCACATTCAAGCGATTAAAACAACGGAACAGTTTTAAACAGATTACTTGAACGCAGTCAGCCAATAATTCATAGAGAGCCTCTTATTGTAAATACCTTTGTAACATTTGGCATGAATCTGAGCGAATCATAAAATACATTGACTTGACTTTATTTGTCTTTTAGCGTATTGCAAGCACTATATTTCGGCTGTGTAGCATTATGTACTCATTATGCATTATTGTTTTTAGAATCCATAAAATAAATCTGATGCGTTCGTTGTGTGTTCCGCTCAAAATTCATAAAATATTAATGATAATTTACGTGTAAAGTAGACGTTCATAGGCCTGTTTTCCTAAAATGGCTTAATTGAAAGCAAGCGATCACCCTTGAAGCCTCAACAAATGTCTGCTTGTAAAGGAAATTGAATATTTTCCCCGTCTCAGGCAGTTTAGAAACCGGGTCATGTGTTGTCGTTTGATCATAGTATACAATCACGTTGCAAAACATTACTGGTCCAATATTTGCCAATAACAATTGACTTTTATTTATAAATGGGTCTCAATAACATATGGAATTCAACGATGGTTCGGTTCCCTTGAAAATAATGGCTAACAGACAACGCCACGGTTTGCCAAAATATTCTTTATAAAAAGTTTGCTGACTGTCTACACTTTACCAACGCAACACGCATTTTGATATGTTTTTAACGCAACACTTGTCAAACTTAAATATGTCAGTTATGAGTAAAGATTTTCAAATAAAATTGTACATATTATCATTTTACTAAATTATGTGCAAGCTCACGAAACAAATCATTCATCCATGACATTATCACGTTGGGTAGGTAGCCTTCATAATGTAAATTGCACTGTTTCGCTTCTGAATATATATACGAGCAATGTTGCTAATTAATTGTTGTTTTCCTAGTGTAAGAACCCACCTTAAGTGATGACATAGAAATACAATTAGAATTATATCGCGTGTCACCATTTTTACGTGCAAAACGATGAAACTATACTTACCCCACGTGCAAAAGCGTTCAATCGTCACGGATAAATGATTTTATCATGAGCTAACACAGAATGTAGTCAAATGATCACATGTACAAATTTTAATTAAGCTCTTGACTCATCAGAGAGATATTGAAGCATAAAAAGAGTTGCGTTAGGAAAGTCTTCACGTTTATGATTATAACTTATAATGCGTGTAAGGTAAAGCAATCGTTATTTTATTATGCAAATAAACAAAAACAAGGTATTGCATGTGATTTCATATTGCGAAACACTGACCAACGCACACGTCAGTTAACCTGCTTCTTTTCCGCTATATGGCCCCAATTATTTCATCGGATTTAAGTATTATTTCTGCATTTCTAACCTATAATAAAGTTTATATGCCCTCATTTTGTGTGGGTTCATTACACCAAATCTACGGGGATAACTACTTATTAACACGCTTTGGTTCATATTATAATGCTGGTCACGACGTATCTCGGATGAAGAAGGCTCTAATTGGAATTCCATTACAATGTTTAGAGGAAAATTACAACTTGAATTGACGCAGATGCTGGATAACGTAGGATTGATAATTCTGGGAAATACATGATTCTTTCATTAGATATCGAACACAAATTAAGGTTGCCCTTGTACGTTTATATTACGTCGATTGCATCTTTGTTCCGGTTAATTCCGAATGTTACTGTGAAATTACCGTCATTAAAGTGACATGTATTTTTAGAAATATACAGTTACCGCAGCATACGTGCTAGGGCATAATATAGATATTTACCTGGTACTAGTGATTGCTTTAAGAACTAATTACGCGATTATTTCATTTCATTATAGCTCAGTTTGTATTCAATATAAAGAAGTGAAACTCCAGAAGCTGCAGCAGTATTGCATTTCTATCATCAAGTTTCAAGTTTCACGTTTATAGCCGGTCGAGTTGATTTTGGTATATTTTCCCATTTGTTTATGTGTCGCACAAAGAGTGATTATGAGTCAAAATGTGATGGTATTTATGTCAGATGTGCAAAAAAATTTGCTCAAAATCGGTCAAGAAATGCCCAAATTCAGTAAAAAGATAGGGCTTTTCAATTTCTGTCTATGGAAAGAAATGATCTAAATTTAAACACGCGCGGGTCACATGTAAAACCACGTGACCATTGCATCATTGTTTTCAACGCCATGAAGATGAATAGCAGGTTCTGTATAGTTCGTTGCATTATTTCGAACAATATTAATCAGCGAGTTTTCTCATGTAGCTTGTATATATTTAATATACATACGTCTTAGTCAGATTTTGTAGTAGAGGCATACACACTTTTATGAACATCTGGATTAATAATGTTTTGCATTGACTCATACTTTCAACGTATGTAAGCCAACCTTCAAAATATTTATTAAAAACAAATTCATGTATAAATAGAAAATATTCACTTTCTTCAAGAAAGAAGATAGCTTGTCTCATGAAAAAAAAATGAAATCCAATTGCTATCAACGTTAAGTCATCGTGTTAGACCAAGGCCTGTACAACATTATTGGAAAACATCGTTCGGTGAATACAAATAAGCAGTTATGTTGTTTCACAGCGCTTTGAACGATTGCACTATAATAGGATCTCGTAATGTTTAACGCTATGCAATGTATGTGTTTGTTGTAAGACGGTTTTGCTTTCATCTGACTAAATCACGTGATCATTAGAAAGTGCTAGCTTTTAACAACGGAATTTTCATTTCCGATATAATATGAAGTTACATTTCATTTGCATAGTACTGCATCTGTATGTTTTCACCTATATTGTATTATAGTTCAGTTGTGATTAATAAGAAGAGACTAATATTTTGTTTACAATACAACACATGACATTGATGTTTGCATTTACAAAAAAAAGATGTTCTTGAAATAATATCCATACATTGGTGATTTGGATGTTACCTGTAATAAACATAAACATGAAATATATAGAAACTGTCTTTAAGTAGTGCATGACATATTGTGTTTGTGTAAAATGCTTTCTTTGCATTTTAATAGTCTAAGAAACGATTGGTTCACCTGGTAAGTAGAGTTATTCCGTATCAAAGCAATTTAATGCGCATGCAAATTGCAATTTTAAGCGTAAATGATATACTCAACATAATTATATATACATATTGAAACAACACGATACAATTTTCACAGATATGAACAAAATTAAATGCCAGTTCTCATCAGTAAGAGGTTCTTTATATTAGGCTAGTGACCGATTTTCCAACAATTGGACAAGGACAAAGATCTAGACTTACACGAGAATACTAAATTAAGCTGGGGTCACCGCCCAGGAACGATCAATTTTGAGCAAGGCCGTGTTTGTCTTCACAGTTATTAAATAATCCCATCGATACTAATATATCATGCACGTGTTCATTTGAATAACACTCATGTTAGTTACCCGTATATGTAATTAAGTTTGTTCAGATTATATAATCATTGTGATAACTAAAGTATATACCAAGTAACTTAATATTTTAACGAGTTTAATGAACGTTGAACTTAGCAAAAGTGTAATCAGGCGGCAAATAATAATATGTACTGTTATATGGATTAAATGTAATGTAATTTCGTGGTGTGAATTGGGTTTATTTTAATGTTCCAGCATTTTTTCATAGCGACCAGTTATTTTTTTTTATGATTTACCACATAGTCTCAATGCACACCTTAAGCCACATATATGTCAATCTCTGTAAGACAGTTAAACACATTTACTCGTTATAATATATGAAATCATTAACGTATACAAAAACAAGTTTAATATTTGAATTAGTTAGAAGCAAAGAGTCCCAGTATTGTATGAGTACTTTATGTCACGTTAAAGAACATTAAATTGAGATCACATTGTAAGTTAAACATGTTAAATAGTGTGCATATACTTTACATCACAAATACCTCAATGTTCTGATTGAATTGAACTTGAGGCTCTCTTTTTCAGATAACAAGATTTCGTTGGCACTTTAATTTATAATAACGGTGTATCTCGAAAGGATATTATATCATCGACAAATATTCTGCCTGTTTATTTCATCGTATTGATATGTTTCTTCGATGTTTGCGTTCTATGTAATCCTACTAACACTCCGGGGTCGATGGTAATTGACAATAATTGTGAATTGTCATACACAGCACGTTTTAATTGACAGACGATCATTGGCATACTACAGTGCGATGCATGCTCTTATCTGAACAGATTAAATCATTCATGCATGACTTTGAATAATTAATTTTGTGCACGCCTTTCTTTGTTAAAAATAGTGTTCGAAACACGGAGCCACTATTACTAGAAAAAAACTTCAGTGGTCTGAAGTTATACAGTGTTTCAAATATACAACTTTTGATTGGCTTATTCGTCTTATATATTATTCATTTCATTCTATACCATATATGGATTTCTGTTTAGTATTATCTTCAGAAAAAAAGTAGTTAAGAATAAAATAATGGGTTTATTTCAATACCAATTTGTAGGCGCAATACTGGAAGGAATACTTCTTTTTATATTGAAGTGGTAATTAGCATTTACATACGTATATGACTTACATGGACTACTTTTTTCAACAATATCCATTTAAATACAATTAGTAGAGCAATACTTTCCTTGAGAATGATTGTATAAAGGAGAACATTTTTCAAAAGCCCCATGCCTGAATAATTGTTTTTTTTTTCTGATTGTCTTTCAATGACAATAATGCATGGGACTTTGTCAGCAAATCCCGCGTTTAATTATGAAGAAACAATGTAAATTAATTGCTCAAATATCGCTGTCATTCTATTGATATGTTAATCCAATTATTATCCTACATTAGTTTCTGGTCTTTCATAATTTCCTGCAACTCAATATTATGTGAACTCATTAGGTTTCGTACAGTGTTTGAGCTCGTTGAGTTGCAGGTGGTTCTTTTATATCAAGATAGTTTGATTTGAATATGTTACGCAGTGAACGAGTCCAAATAGGTTGTTTAAATGATTAACATATTGAATTAAAATCAAGCTAATTGAGTGTTATATATATTGTTAAGCATGCGGTATAGTGAAACATATTGTGCGCGTATATATGCCTAATTTCTGGCCACTCCTATCACAGTAATGTAAAACTGCAAGGCTGAACAATATAACATCAATGTGTTAACAATACGTTATCTGAATAATACCACTTATTGTATGTAATTAAACAAATATGTTTAGATCAAAGGAGCTTAGTTATTCTATGGACTCGCATATGATTGTATATGTAGGATAACATGGTGTATTCGCAAGATAAAATATATTTAAATTAAAAAAAAACGAAGTATGTGATATTCATAATGCATTAAACAAAACAATGTAACAGTGCAGACATTTAAGTAAGCTGTATTGCGCGGATATCCGTTCTCGGTTGTTTGCGATTCATGTAGGCAACGTCACGCTCCAGGATCCATTTTGTATTGGCAATGATCGTGTGTTGATACACACGTCATGTTTAATCGGACAGGCTATCACTTACATCCAATTAAAGAATAATTGAAGTCTAGAATGCCAAAACAAACAAGAGAAACACTACTAGGGATAACAGTAACAAAAGGAATCACGACTATTAAAGTTGGTGCTGATCGTGTTTAGACTTCTCGGGCAAATGAGCAAGTCAGCAGGGTTAAGTAGTGTTAGGAAATTGGTATAGAAGGAACTTCGTGTTTTCTCTTCGAGCTTCGAGACAGTTAAAATGTATATTACTGCGCTTCGGGCGTTATAGCTGTCGGTGATACTGTATAAGAATATATGACACGAAATAGTTTCGTCTTAAACACCAGTTATAATAATGATACATGTATTTCATGAGACAAATGTATTAATATAACCGAAATCAAAATATGTATACGTATCTGATGTGCTTTTTGTATTGACTCATTGGACATTGCAGAGCAATCGTAACCATTCGAGTTTGCGCATGTTTGAATCGAAGCATTAATAAGACTTGCTGAAACGACACGTACTTATCATAAAAAATCGTACACAATTCACCTGAGAATTGCTTTTAACATCGGCAAACCTATATATATATATATAGATCAAGCTTTATCAATGCATACTATTTGTCAATTGGAACATTGAAAAGCGTACATATCCGATCACAGTTCGTCAATATACAATTCATGCACACATCATATTTTTGTTATTGAATATTTATGTGTATATCATGTGAAACTTAGAATTAACGTACATCATTTTACATGCATGCTTTAATCCAAATAATAGTTCGCATCGTGTGAAAATGTGCTTTAGGATAAATCAGATCATTTAAGCTCCAGCTATCATCTGCATCGAACTAGTCTGATGAGGATTCATTAACAGCTTCTTAGTCTGACTGATAGTTTACAAGACAGAATCGTTGTTCTCCAGGTTGATATGCACACATACAACTTTAATTTATGGCCGCTCTGTTAAAAGTTACAAATAAAACATGTTAAGTCCATTAGCTTGAACATTACATTGTTATGGGTGCAACGCAAGTGATACAATACACTCATATTACGCGCGTAGTTAGTTGTTTTCCATTCCAATAAAGTTTTATTGATGTGTTTATTAATTGAGTTTTGTAAAAGCTTATTTAAATAATAAATGGAAACATTTACTACCATATATCGTACTTAATTCGTTTTGATAGTTTTTCAATGGCGTCGTAAATGGTTTCGCTGACATTTATTCAGATTTCATACTGCAATGTACGTCATACAATGATGTTTAAGTCAGTAAGGTCTGCAATACATTTAAACGTTTTTGTCATGCAGATAGAATTTTGATTAACATATGTAGTTGTTTGGTAGTTGAGTAACGATGATTACACTGAGGTTTCTTCACTATCATTTTAAATCAAAGCGCTCAAGGCATTCAGTTGTTCGCTCTTTGAATAAGTCACAGGTATACAGTCACAGGAAATTAACTGTGTTTAATCAGTTGGATCAAAAATGTTTTTTTAGGATACATAAAAAAGGGGCAAACTATGAAACTATCTATTACACTTTATCTATTTATTAAAAAAGCTTTCATAAAGGAACATGCATTGATCAACAAAGAAACGATCATTAAAATTGCACACTTGTATGACTGTACTGCTATTATTTTCTTTCATCCTTATCGTTTACTTCTTCTACCACTGATCGTCTTACTGCCGATGAAATGTCCCTAATGTTATGAAAAAACAAAATTCGAGAGAAATGTGAAAATTGGAAATAATATACAAGAGCCAAACTATATTAGGCTGATCATCATAAAATAAATTCCCAAAGCTAATGTATCAAGATTGCTTACAAATTGAATTTAATGACTTTTAAACCGTTTTTCTTGTACGCCATTGCACCAGAATGGGATCAATATATGAAGAAGAAAAAAAGAAAATATCCCTCGGAAAACCAGAAAAATTACAATCTTTAGTCATAAGTCTTTTTCACACAATTTTAGAAAAAAAGGCAGTTGGAACATACATCTTTGAATGATTATTTTGTTTATGGTAACCTTGAAAATGTAAAGTTCCTGCTTCACAAACAAAGGTGCCCATATTTGCCAGAAATGCCATTTTTTGGCACCTGCGTTTTATTAAATTTAGTTTGGACCAATTTACAAATGAATTTGGAATATAATTTCCCCAAAATGACAAATTTACCATGACGCAGTTTATTTCAGAAACATGAAGACTAATAACAGTGCAGCACTGCTTATTTGCTAATCGATCATTTAATGATAGTGATCATTATATAATTAGAAAGAAATGTATTGTGGTAAATATGCAACCATTCTAACATTATTTATGCACAAAATGCTTTAAAACGGCAGAACAGAACATGCTACTTTCAAAATTAATGCGTCGGTCCTGTGAACGCATAACAGCATTTTTGCTTCCCTGCAAACATTTTTGCGCACTTGACACAGGGGTAAAACAAGAGCACCGCATAGCGGGTGCCAACGCTCGGCTGTGGATGCTTGGATTTTGTTTGTTTGACTTTTGACCTTGAAAGTCTTCATTGACCTTGACCTTACACCACTCAAAATGTGCAGGTCTATGAGATACACATGAAAAACAAAAAAAAAATTGTTTTGACCATTGACCTTGAAGGATGACCTTGACCTTGACCTTTCACCATTAAAAATGTGCAGCTCCATGAGATACACATGCTTGCTTGCCAAATATGAAGTTGCTATCTTCAACATTGCAATAGGTATGGCCAATGTTACAGTTTCCGGACGACGACGCGGAAGGACGAGCTGGCTATGACAATACCTTCGGTTTTCTTCTTCGAAAACAGCCGAGCTAAAAATCACTGATAGTGATAACTTCACACATATTATCCCCCCAAAAAACAGCTCAGGATTTTTCATTGTCTGGTTTTTAAGAATTCTGCAAGGTTTGGAATAAGCGTCAACATCTTCCATAATCTGTCGGGTCTCATTTTCTTCCTAGACAGCGCTCTCACTGAAAAGATATAGAGGATATTTGTTGGATTCGGTGGAATATCGATTTTATTTCACGAGTGATCATAGAAAATAATATTTCACGAGTGGGGCAGCCACGAGTGAAAATATATGTTTTCTATGATTACGAGTAAATTAAAAACGACATTCCATCGCTTCAAACAAATTTCATTTTTTATTTAATGATTTTTTCGCCGTTTATTTGCATTGTAAAAGAGGTAAACTGGAGAATTACGCTGGAATAATGACGTATTTTGTCAAAAAATGACTTCATGTCATAGTAAAAACAGTGAAAATATCGATATTTTTCAAATATTTTTTCACTGTTTTAAACAGTGAAAAATCAGTTTTATTTCACTGATATTTCTTTATAAACCATCTGAAAGCATAAAATAAAACAGCATTTTGTTCGCCTTTGAAGTTGTAATTTGATTACTAATAATATTCTGGTAGGTTCATTAACTTCAGTAAAAGAAAATTATGAACATACCAATTGTTAATCAATAATTGTTACCATATTATTCATTACGTAAAACAAAGGTTCTAAATAAACATAAATCATTGAAATACCTACTTCATTACAATCTGATCTTTCTGACGGCGTCTGCTGAGGAGATCATTGATACTTTTGGAATGGTTCTTCAAGTATTTTTTATCTCCAAATTCTTCATGTTGGGATTACTTATCATTGATGGTACAGGTAGGAATATATATTGTTGATAACAAGTTATTAACCCTCTCTGGACCACCAATATTGCCCATATGTATTCTTTAACTGAATGCCTCATATGTTCTCAAATATATATGTGAGTAGATAAAGACGTTATTCAACATCCCCCAATATATAAAGTGAACAATTATGGAAGGGTTTATCCGCCAGTTCTCGCATTATGCTTAATGGCATTGTATTTCATGCAATTCGTTTTCTATGTTGCTATTTATAATTGCATTTTGCTTTATGACATTGTATATCATGCAATTCATTTTCCATGTCGCCATTTATAATTGCATTTTTCTATTTATGATATTAATTGAAATGATACGTTTGAGTGACAGTGTTTATAATGAATCCATGGGTCTTAATGACATGTGTATACTCCTTTGTTATAATTTATTAGTTCTTCTTCTTATGTAAAAAAGTAAAATGTAATGTAAATTCTCTCTGTACTTTACGTGTTGAAATGTTACAATAGAATTAGTACTTTAAATTTCATTTTGCAAAAGTCATAGGAAAGAAAACACGGGACGAGTTTTTTTCCATCAGTTCTTCAATATGGCTTGCATAGTTCGTTATAATGTTTACTCGATGTATGTTAATCCTATTTTCTTGCCAGTACATGACGTATGCATCATTTCTGTTTGTTTATG
>VMBQ01000128.1:237705-370484 GCA_007657795.1 Dreissena rostriformis
ATATAGGATCTGACATGAGTTGTCATATCATACCATATTTTATTAAACGAGTTCAGGACTTTTGTTAGTAAGCGAGCCTTTGGAGAGCTTACTAACGAATTTCCTGGACGAGTTTAATAAAATATGGTATGATATGACAACGAGTGTCAGATCTTTTTTATCACATGCTTTTAAACTAAATAAAATACATCTTAATTGACCAAACAAATGCTGATAGATCTAAAAGTTGTTTACTATCGTGACGTCATTTCATGTTGACGACGTCATTTCACCAAAATAAAGCCATGCGATTGGTTATTTATTGATTCTGTAGCCAATGAAAACACTTAAAAATGTTGTATTACACATGTGTAATATAAAAAAATACGTAATGTCTGTCTTACATTGAAAACAAGGTATAGCATGTGATAAATGACAATATTGCATTATATGTACTCTGTTTATGATTGTCTGAAAACGGTTGATACATTTCCCCCGGCCCATTAAAAATAACTGTTTTTGGTACGAACAAATATAATATTTCAGTTTTTCCATATATTTCTGTATGACACTTATAGACATGCCGTCATATTCGTTTTGGATAGACGAGTGCAATGTAGATGGCATACCATTTATTACTTTCCTAGTTTGGGACCGTGCTGTTAATTAATATATAGTGGCATTTTGACTTATTTGGACATGCAATCGTTCTCATAGCAGACACATTTCGTTTTTTTTCCATCTATGGATCTGTGTTTGCAATTAACCGGATGTCATTCGAATTACAAATTTAAAACAACTTTGTAAGGTAATCTTGTTCACAGGATTTCATTCGAATTACTAATTACAAACAAACTTCTATGGTAACGGTGTTAACATCGATTCAATGAAATAATTGTTACCTTAAGTGCTTAAACAGAGATTGGCAGATGTTACTTGGTTTGATGTGAATCACGTAACATATGACACATCAGTATTACATTGAAATGAAATTGCTAATAATAGCACGTGACCGTAAGAAACATGGGTTTGATATACACACAGTTACTTCGTCATGAAGCCATACATTTAAACAATACATAGTTTGGTCTCATTCGTACTATGTACATTTTGAATAAGCGTTATAAATGATAAACACACAATAACAATGTTTGAATAGTTGTACTTTCTAAAGACCATTCTGATTGATTTACACTCATTTAGTCAAAAAGCCATATATACAGACAATTTATACATTTTACTCGTCCGTTATATTTCATATATGTCAATAAAGCACGCGTCTCTCCTATATTATATACTGCAATATATCATTGGTTAGAAAATTACGATACTCTTTTTCAAAATCAAATTGAAAGGTATTTAACATTCAAACAATTGAAGACCACCAATATGAATGTGTTCCACTCGAATAGGGGCAGAGTCTTACTAAAAATATGAATCGAATGCTCTCACTTTCACTCTCTTACCACTCACACAGTTATACATGCGGGAAGGAGTCAACTCTAAAAACGTCTAACGTGATGCAGTGACTTGAACTAAGTATTCATGGTGGAAAGACCACATGCGTTAGTTAATTGCATTTGATTGTTTTATGAAAAAAAAACACTAACAAGCAGGTGTAAATAACTCCGACGATTAAAACGGGTTATTAATGAAATTTACTTCACGCAAGTCTCAATTTGGAAAATGATGTGGTAAACAGCATATCGACATCATGTCATTTATTTTTCAAAGAATCATCGACGTTCAGCCATGTTCATGCAGAATTTACTTGGATCAGGGTTATGCGGCATTACATGTAATCGTTCTATGGTGACACAAGAATTGTAGTATAGTCCTTGTAAATGGGTAAGTCAGCTAGAACATAAATATCATAGCCAAATTTGATATCTTTAAACATGCACAACGATACAACGTCAGGCTAAACAAATGAATGAACGACATTTAAATAGAGGCAATGCAATGTCAAATAACACAATGACACAGTATAAAGAGTACTTATCTTCTACAGTTTAATTAGAACACTTAATGACGGCAATCGCAGCAATTTACATTTGATCTCTACAGCTAACACAGCGAAAAAAAGCGCACGGCAAGTATGTATAGGCTCACTTAAATAATATAATATTTTCAATACAATTCATATATACTATGCATTTTTCTCAGTTGAGTTCCCAGAAGTATAGCCTTCTTATTATAAATACCACAAAAGTTTTAAATTTACTTTTCGATTTCCTCCATGTATGAATCATTTATGCTTTCATGTAAATAAGCGCATTTGTAAACCGATATTGTATTGTTAACATATAAATGAACTTTAATGTCAAAATGCAACGGTTCATTTTGCGTGTCTGCTGAATTCAGAAACGATAAAATGTCGAGAAACAAATGCTTCTATGATTTGTGTATTTTGCTTGTATTAACATTAAACGTTTGATGCATTTGTTTTCGTATAAACGAGTTTACATGTGCTCTGGTTTGTAAAATTTGCTTTTATTGATCACTCATATGGCTAAATGCTGAAATTTACAAATGTCGAATGAGGTACTTGAAAAACGTTTCTATCTTTATATTGAAAAGTTATGCGAATGCAGCGGAAAAGTAATTTCAAGATAGTTTTTTGTCTTATAAAAATATACAAAAGATCAACCAGACCAAAAATCAAGAACAATGTCCTGCGAGAATACTACGCTTACATCACAACTCATTGCCAAGAAAGGATATTGTACATAAAAAAGGAAATTAACGTACGTGATTTTACGCATAAACAAACAATAATTTTATGACATAAATTTCTTTCTTGCCAGAGTAAGGAACTAGGCAAGATGTGCGTTGGTTTTTATCAATATGTTTGTATTTGATGTTTTATGAAACATGTTGTTGCAATTGACTTTTTACAAGTCTTTCTTGGGATCAAATAATAAAATATTGGAAAGAAGAATAAAACGGTTTTGCAGCTTCATATGCTCTGATTGTTTTGCTATTATATATATATATAATGTATACACGCACGGAAAGTATACGTAAGCATATAATACATACACGTAAATTGCACGTGTCACATTTCAATAACTACATAACATACACATGTTTGTATTCCAGATAAAGTACAGCCAAATAATTTCAAACAATTAACTTTCGATTATTGATAGACACATACTTAACACTTCAAACCAACATTGTTTATAAACAAACTTATCGTCAATACGAACATATGAGCAATAAAGAACACTATCACAATTGATACAATTGATTATGTTTCCGTTTTTCGAAACACTTTCAAGTTAAACACTATAACAGAGGGGTTAATTACGTGATTACCAAAAGGAAACCATATGGCGACTTCCACGGCAAAACAGGTATTTATTGAAGTTTTATACCATTAATAATGTTTTTAATGTTTAATGATTTGTTGGGTTTTAATTCAACTTAGGATTTCAAAAGCTATAATGTAGTTGTAAAAAAAGTCAGCTGTATCCAATGTAATTGAATAGCGAACAACTGAAATGAGTTCAGCGCTTTGGTTAATAAATACCGATTTAAATACGAACGCAAAAACGTACACTTCACAGCATAAAATTGATTTGATTAAGTATAGTTTCTTTTGTTATCAGTATTTTCATTTATGGTTGTATAAATAGTATTTTGTACGGATATGTTTGAAGTCAATTTGTTACTTTTTGTTCAGCAAATATCTTTTCCCGATTTGCACCGACATACCTCTAAGTTCTCAGTCTGATGAATCATTTTACATATTTAAACGACACAATGAAAATAATGTCAGTTCATGACACCTCCCAATGTATTTTATTTAAGCTAGATTTTCTGCTGCCTGTTACATTAGATTTAACAGGAGTCATAATTGAACACGTGCACTGTCTCTATTTTCAACATAAATCGTCAGATATGATCATTGAATCTGTCAACATTAGCATGCATATCGCATAATGTATGGGTTTTAAACATGCAACCACACTGATCTTGCCATTGGTATTTGCAAGAACAACCGGATGAGAAAATAGCTGTAACCTAGCAATACCAAGGCCAATAAATGATTGTAATGACGCTCAACTAAGGTAAATACTAAGAGCTTCATGCGTTGGCCGTTTAAAATTAACATATATATATTCAATCGTACAGTATACTTGTCAGTACTTGTCAAATGAAACACATGTTAATCTCACTATATTAATCATTCATGAACCATGTGTGATGGCATTAGAGATTAACTCTGACAAGCGCGATGTCCTCTGCGAACACTGCCATGAAAAAAAAATGTCGTTACTTATTGAAAACGATAAGTGGTAATGAAAGCGCGAATACAATTCGTTAGTTTCTTTAATATTCTCAATTTTTTTTGAAAGCAGCCAAGGTTTGTTTAATGATTGTAGCACCGTTTTGTTTCAAACTATCTTTCTTCGTAAAGTGGACATAGATAGCTAGCATTTTCCCAAATATTAACAAATTTCGATGCAGCGGTGTCCATTTGATACATTTGAAACGTTATACCATAGCGGAATTCCTTGGGAAACACATATTTACATCAACATCACTGTAAACAGTAGTGTTATTTTTTATTGCGTTGGCCTATTTAATTTTTACTCTCGAAATATATCGAACACATTTATATCTGCTGCGTATAGTTTATGCCATTAATTTAATTGTTGATGTTTAAATGACTGGTCAATTAAAACTCGTCCAGTAACGCCTATATTTACAAAAATAACACTGTAACATCAACTGTTTATCTTCTAAAATATTGTGTAATCGAAGAAATATCTTAAGCCAGTGTTACTTTACATCAACATATTTTATAACACAAAATTACACCTTTATTAGACATAAGACATCACATTGAAATGTATAGACAATTCAACAAATATAGTTGTGAGATGAAGATTTAGTTAATATTTTGGAAATTACAAGGAATGTAAATGTAAAATGCAGTATTACTATTTATACAATTATTCATTTCGGTTGACATTAAACAAAAATATGTTAAATATTAATATGAATTTAATATTTCAAATAAAGTATCATTAAACATTTAATATTGAGATATATTATTGTCAGTCTACATTTTTGAAATGCATTGGACTAGCTAGTGCATTCAAAATATAAACATGTACCGATAGTATTTAATATTGACATACATTTATGTCAGTAAACTTTTGTTTTAATGCATTGGACTAGCTAGTTTATACACACGTGTCAAAACATTAAATACAATGTACTAGTGTCTCATAGAACTTAATTAGGGGTGTTTGCATTATTGAATACTTTTGATACACAAATACTACACTCGCATTGGAAGGATCAGATCTCGTTTTGTGACGTCTGCGACTTTTTCAGACCTTGTGCTTGTAACTTAATGAGGTTGTGTGCCAATACTCTCATTAATAAGGTTTCAGAATCGCCTATAACAACTATTGCATTTTGTATAATGGAAGCTCTTATAAAAGGTAAAGGTAAAGGTCTTTTTTATTATAGTGTCACCCCTATTGAAAGGGCCAGCCAATCTGACTTATGAGACACTTTTTGCGTGTATACTATGTACCTCCCAACTCCTATCACTATGCCAGGCGCCAGGCGGATAGAAGTCGGTAACCATTCATGTTTAACGCTCGCGGCTCACGAGCCGGCCTAATCGGAATAAGTCCCATGACAAACATCCATCCTTAGACAAACGCTCCCCGTGGGGCTCGAACCTACGACCTCCCGATCCCGAGGCGGACGCCTTATCCACTAGGCCACGGCGATCGGTCTTATAAATTGTAAACACCTGTCTGTTTGTAATCTAGATTATGCAGGAATATCATGTTTCCATGAAAACAAAATACGTTATACGACTTCATTTAAATTAATGGCATTTGTAGTTTTTAAATGGTCGTCTTGTTATATGAGATGTTGTTGTGATAATATCATGTCGATAATAACATGGGGTTAAAAAGTCAGCATGCTATTCTTCCTTATTACTAAACTTCAAAACAACTTAATATGTTTCTGCTTTTGTTGAAAATTTATTTATAATTTGCCACTTATTATTAGCTTAGCAGTCTAATTTCACTTACTCCTTCGAAAAGTTATGACGTATTGCGTTGAATGTAAACGGTGGAGCAGTGTAATACATGTTAAATTATACTGATTTGTATTGACTTGTATTAAGGAAAACTAACTTAAAGCTATAGTTTAATGATTACCAAATTGAATGTTCGTTAAAAGCCACGGTTAACCGTCAAATGACTGGTTTTCACTCTGTATGCACATCAGGCTGATTTACTATTTATCCAGATAGATACAAATTGATACATTGTCATACACTCAAACGGCGGGAGATATAGGGTTCACAAAGCATCATTTGCGAATTAAGCTTCCTATACAGGTTACGAATCGTCGCCGTTCCGTTGAGGGTTTTCATTTTAAAACTACCGCGGATTTCGAATTCCCAAAAATATAAGGTCAAGTGATATTTCGGCGCATACTTAAAACAACAAGATGATTAAATAAAAAAGCGACGATTCTTATTGCAAAGGCAGTAATTTCGAAACGAAAGCCACATTTATTCTACACATGTACGCACTTCGTTAAATGTAAAGTCATTAGTGTTACGTGTACTGCTTACAGTAATCTTTCAACAAAAATAGAATGGGCTTTAATATATTTTAAAATCAACTTGCGCACGTCAGAAAATCACGTTATAATTAGATGCGTTGTTTATACAGTTATCTAGAAGACATACCATGGTAATTTATTAAATATACATCACTAACATCATTTTTAATTTATGCAATGGTTTGGAGTAAATTCAATATCACACAGGAATGTCATTTTTGCACGGGTTATTCTTATTTTTTAAATTTGTTCGATACTTCTATACATCGTTTATATTTGCTTAAACATTCACTAACAAAAACTCGTTATATTTATATTTATATTTTTGCAAGGGTTATTCTTAATTCTTTGTGTGTTCGATACCACTATTTCTCGTTTACAGTTGCTATAAAATTCACCAGACCTCGTTTCTGTTTAGACCTTGAACAGGTAACTTAAGTAGGTTTGTGCTAATACTCATAATATTCTCATTAATACGGCTACCGGTTATAAGACCTCGGATTCGCATACTGGTTGCTCTTATAGATTGTAAACACTTCCATGTATCTAGTTCTCTAGGAATATAATGTTTCTACGTTATACGGCTTCATTTAAATTAATGAAATGGGAAGTATTTCAATTGTCATCTTGTGATTTGATGTGTTTTTTTTTATATAATTTCCGAAATGAAATAAAGGTTTAAAGACAGCACATATGTTATTCTAATTAGAAGACGTAAACTCATTTTAATGAGTTTGTTTTCACTATGTATACACTTCACACTATTTTACTGAATATCCGGGTAAAAGAATCGTACAATTTCATACACTTATACGGCAAGATGTATATGGTTTATATGAGGCATCAATGTGGCTTTCGTTTGTCTGAAAAAGTGTACGTTCGATTGTTTGTCGAAATGACTGCCAATTGCAATAATTATTGTCGCTCCTGTCATTTGAGTCGTGCTCAAACGGTCTGCAATCCAATAGGTTCGTATTTAATTTAAACCGATATAATTTATCTTCAATTTATATTTTCATTAATTTGCATTGAAAATTATTTGATTCACTCCATTAATTCTTAACCATATCATGTTTGCAACGTGTTTTCAATAACACGAGCTTGCGCTTCAAAGTTTATGACTTGTGACAAACATATGTTGCATTGTGTTAAACGGTTGTTGCTTAAATTTTGCGCCGAAATATCACTTGACCTTATTAACCTGTGTTTTATATAGATTTTTTGTTTGTCATAACAATTAATACATTAAACAGTTTAATCATCATAGACAAGCGAGAACAACCAGCGTGTTACTGTGTATTGAATTATACAGATAAATAGCTAAAACTTGACACAATTTGCGATGTGAACATAAAACGATTATTTGTTGATACGAACATAAACTAACTTAAGTGAAAATGCACTTGACACATATAATCAATTACATATTTGGATATTAAACATTATTTTATAATATAATGTTCTAAAATCGTATAACACTATTTCTTATTTTACTACGTATCGTCCATTATTGCTCAGATAAGGATATAGCAGACTAATTTATTAGTGAATCCATCTTTAACCTATACCATGAAAGCAAGAAAGGTATGGCTTAATACGCTTAATGCAATGTAAGATTATACGAAACAAATAAGAGCGAATTCAAACAGGTCGTATGCGTAGAGGCGTTATTTGCGTCTGACATGTCATAATCGCTTTCGTATTCGTTTGTCAGAAAAGAATAATTTTCATTCTTGAACAAGGTGTATTTTTGGTCTAATCATATGTGTTATGACGTCGTTTAAAATTAACAGCACCTACATTGAGATAGTACAACTATTATAATACTTAATTGAATTCGCTTTCTATGCAATAACAACCTGATAATATAAATGACAAACAAAGTACAGTAAATGTTATATTTACTTAGATGTATATGCCCAAATGATACATATTTTAAATTAAATAAATTTCATATAAATACTAATGGGCAGTTGATATCAATTCGTTAGCGTAAAGTCTATAAATCACACCAACAATTTTTTGTTCACGATAAGCTCTTATTCTACGATAATGTATTGCGTTATAACAAAAATGTGCTAACATTCATCGTCAAAATTTCTTATTTCGTCCATAACGTTCTGAATTGTTGGTAAGATAACAGGCTTGAAGCGCGAAAACAAGAAAACCAGAAAGACAAATGAAAGTTCTTGTCGTTGTGGCGCGTCCGCGTGCTGGCGACTCACAACCCCGAACACTATTTGCTGTTATATGTGTGTTTTGTAAAACAAACTCGCGTAGTTCTATGTCTACAAAAAAACAGAAACGTTTCTAAAATTTTGTTACTGACATGCGTTAGTGTACACGTATTTAAATTAGCAGTTTATCGGTTATTTTCATTGTTTTCACTTATAAGGGCGCAAGGGAACGTCACGTTGCTAAAACTTTTGTGACAAATCCATAGTTTGTGGTTCTGAAGCTTGTAATCAAACCACTCGGGTTATCGCTGTCGTGTTTTTATTCCTGAACATCTGAACTCCAAAACCGACGGTTATTGTCTCAATTAACTACACTTGGCCGGAAATAATTTCTTAAATACAATATGTATTCGTTGTACATTTTTATATGTTAAATTGCGCAGTCATGGTACTTAAACATATTTCTGTTGTCATAAATGTGTCACCATATGCGGTTATAAACACAAGATATGATTATTTAGGCATTGACTATAGTGCCATTAATTTGACTTGGTCATATTGCAACATAAGGGTACATTTGAATCTGCCAGACCGCAATCATTCTGTTTGTCAGTTTGCAATGGTATTTTATTTCTACGTATCACAGATTTGTTTAAATAAATGCATTTGTTTATAGAACCTACGTCATCAATTAAAAAGTACTCGTTAATGTGTCCAATAAGTTTATTGCACGTGTTTAAATTTAATCCGGTGCAGTTTTTTAATTGAGCTACTGCAACCACCAAATGTATCATTGATTCAAGTATGTTTGCCTATCACACGTTAATAATTTAAGGGTAATGTCTGCAACAGATATGTTAAAGTCGAAGAAACCTGACGGAAAACTTTGGTGTTTTGGAAATGGAAATCAGCTTGCGAATCCACCAGTTGTATAAAATCAGCAGATTGTAATTTGACAAGACATGTGACAAGAATTTGGTAAAACAAACAACTCGTAATTGAGGTTCAGGTTAATAGGAAATACTGTAACAGATATACAGATTTCTTGATAAAATGTTGCTATTTAATGGGTTACGTTGATGAAAAATAATATTCTACAAACGATCATTATTTGTTCTTAAAGTGAGATACATTCAGGTTAAATCATTTGACAGATAATATTTAAACAGTTTTTTTTTATATAAAGTTGTATTTTATCGTGATCATTCAAATAAAACAAACAAATGCTACAGTGGTGCTAATTATTTAATTATTTAATTAACATTATTATTTAGGTGGTGTCGACCCTGTTATTGAACGCGGTCAAATTACCATAAACCTCTTTTCATATTACAGTACTGCTAAAATCACATTTTAGATAAATTTAAGATACAGCAAAATAATGAATTATTGAATATCATGAATTAACTGTCATGAGACAACCTGCAACTAAACACAGTATTAAAATGAACCTCAAACATAAAGTAAGTGAGCTTATAGAACGAAGTTTTTGAGTCTTTTGTTATATGCTTTTAAAGATTATTGATTTCCACAGTCTTTACACAACTGATGTCTGTCACCAGTGTACATATAAAGATGTGTTTGATCAATTTTTAAATAGTTACGGTAACAACAAGTTTCATATTCCAATTGTCTTCCCTTGGTTGTGTGTGACTCGTCAAATCTGCCTTTATTGCATATTCCGCGTTGCACTTCGAACCAAAGAACGCCATAAACTCTGTATCTTAAAAAAGATCTAAAACTGAAATAATGTATACGCATAATTGCAGTACAAATTAACGTGTTGACAGAGATATACCAGCAAAAGCTAGGTAGATTGTTAAATGCTATACTAAACATTGTATTTAGTTATGAACTTATGATGTACCGGGTATGTACTTACCGATCTAATACATATCCGTGCGTGTTATCAATGTCAGACGATTAGTGTTTTTGCTTACAAATGATTCAACTAACTTGTATATTTAGTAAACTATGGTGCGTTTAAGGTCTAATATTAATGGTTAACAACGTAATATTTCTTGCAAACTGCTTACGTTAGCAAGTTTGCACTACTGCCGTCTGCCTTTTTACGACTCACTATTAACGTTGACCATTCCATATTTAAATGTGTAAATAAAGATATCCGACATAAATTACATAGTTTGTGAAAATTATTGATGCATATTGGAAGATGTTAGCATAGGATAGTTAATATATCAACATGAAACGGCATATATGTCTTAAATTGCATCATGCTTATGACGTTTGTCTGTATATTAAGAAATTAACATCTTAAGAACCTCTGTGCAAATCATTTTGTTTGTGATAGGTCTTATGTCGATTGACACACAAAATAAATATATATATATAACCCACCTTGAAAGAAAGTTTACGACTTTTGGGGTCACGTGATTATTGAGACATGGTCCATATAATGTAGTATAACTTACTTCTAACGAGATGGAATAACAGTTGAAAGAAATGCATGCCACGGTTTATGTGCTGCATTCAAAAACTAGCGAAATCACACAACCAATGAAAAGATTAAAAGGTGTCTATGTTATATAATTGTTAACAGCAAACATAGAAACCAGGTCTTAAGTTTCATTTTTTGAGCATCTCGATTAACTGCTTTACATTCGTTTGCATACACGTACATTTAAAAATGTAAAGGTTAAGTTCAGTATTCTGTCAGTTCGTATGATTGAAAATATACGAACATTAATAAAAAGGCCAGACTATAAACCGGCTTATTACGAAACGTTCGTCCACACACGTGTAATGTAGTTTTTATCTCTCAGTTCATTTTCCTGTCTCAAGACACGCCAAGTCAAATTGCCGAAGGATTGCATCATTTTTATGACGTTGGAAATTATATACCCATGCAAATACTAATTATACATGTACATGTACATGTATAACCTCAGCAGACCTGTCATAATAATGATGATTTATGGCTTAACATTTTTCAAGTTTAACCCTTCTTTACTCTAGCCCTTTTTTATTATACCCATGTTTGCTTTCATCCTGATTTTGCCACATTATGTACGCACTGTGGTTACACTAAACGGCCGATATTAATATACTGCTGCGATGAAACAGTGCTCTCAACCATTGTTCAGCCGGCTGAGAAAACAAGATGGCATGGGATATTTTATGGTGGGCGGAAAGGTATAAACATAGTCAGATTTTTCTTTAACAATGTCTTTAACACAAATTTGCCTCTGCCATAACATTCATGTGGTTAAAACGAAAGAAATTGTATCTTTTTTAAAGTCAGAACAAAATTTGAGCATTGAAATTCAAACTCTACAATTAAGAAGGTTAGTTTATTGTATCTGTTAGCATGCATACTATCCCCAACGCCATAAACAATTGGTTTGCTGTATACTGTGTGCTATAAGATCACGAGCAACGTTATCTCGTTCCGCTATACAGAACATGTAAGCCACAAAATAAAGACACTGTTCGATTCCATTAACTTCATGAAAATGTATCAACATGTTTTGCTCATAATATTGTTGCTTTAGCAATATTAAACTGAATATGTTGAGCTTAACATGTTATATATTGTAAGTACCTTGAACTATTTACCGTGTGGCGCGGATAAAGAACTTTGTCAGACCAAAGCTGAACTGATATTATCCAGATTTTGGAAAAAACAGCATTAGCTTTCGACAAATAAAATGACTAATCTTGTAACGTAATGAATATATCACATTACCACGAGAGAAATAAAATCGTGAATAAGTCCACTGGCCACAGGCTTGAAGTGCATTACCTCCATCAAGGGAAGCACTTAGACTGCTCGATTTTCAAAGTCCGTTACGAGCAATGGGTGAAACGTGACTCCGGTATTTTAATGCATGGGGGACTTAAGTTCCAAAAGTGCCATAATAAATCTCATATTATCACTTTACGTACATTATACACTAAACTGTGCGTATGCAATGTCGTCAAAATTGATCTAATTATCCTCTTCCAAGTTGAATCAGAGTATTGACTTACAGTTGACGGTAATGGTGTTGTCAGAACTGTGTTTTTTCCTACACATATTTATTTCTTCTTCTTATAGTTTCTCCGTCATGTATTATATTACGCTGGTATTTCATAATTCTTAGACTCGCATAGATAGTTAATGTATTCTGCTTCAAGTTTCTCCGTCATTTATTTCAGAGTAACTTGTTTCAAGTATTGGCCTATTTATTGTTCGCACGGTAACGCCACATTTAACGAAGATAACACGAGCGGGATCAAATGATGTCGTTAAATTTATTATTTTTAAGAACAAACATCTCAAGATGGTGTTATCGGAGAACTTAAGTGGGCTGTCTGCATCGTTAAACAATTAAACATGTTTGATGACACTACATTCGCGTGTAAATTCATAAGACCTCCCTCTGTAATGCATTATGTTTCAGACCTTGAATAAGTTACGTAGTTTGTGTGCTAATACTTCCGTGTTTGAAGCTACATGGTCATCACTACTTTGTAAATGCCATTCATACCTAATGAACATCACGTTCAACGTGGCTAAATTTAGTCTTGAATTCCGATAATGACATGTCATCTTAAAGGTCGTTTTGTAATTAAAATATGTTTTTGAGATCTTGTCATTTTTTAAATGCATTGGTATTTAAAATCGGCATTTATTCGTCCGTATTATTAAACTTGAAATCCAATTAATGTATTCCAGCTATTTTTGAAAATTAATTAAGATTGTTGCTTTACAAACATCGCGTTACAGTCTAATGCCATTAAATTACTATGAAAAGGATATAAGCTTTTGCGTAGGAAGTAAACATTGCAGAATTAAAAGTTACATTATTCTGTCTAGCACTTAGCGGTATTATTTTAGTGAACACTAATATCATTGATTTAATTATTACCAATAACGTTTTGAGGTTTACAGAAATGTTTACTTTTAATGAAAGGACTTTACAGGTTGATAAAGTTTTTAGTCGATTTTCATACTACATTCTTCATTCCATTTGGCATTGAACAATGCTCTTTGTTCAAGAAAAGTTGTGTTGTAGCCATGTTATTTTTTAAATACAATTATTGTATGGCGCAAACCACCTGAGTACAAACGCTGTTAACAAAACGTCAGAAATAAACCTTGGCAAACACCCTAGAAGTCCGCAAAATATGAAAAATAGTTTCATTCTATATTCTTAGCAAACTGCAGGAGTAACGAAGAGTAAATAACAGAGCGTAGCATATACCTGTGACTCTTCAAGCCAACGAGTTACGATCGGCTTTTGGTCAGTGTAAGAGTTCATTTACAATTAATTTTACCAATAATAAGCAATAACTTGACAAAATGGGCGCAGTCGACATACAACTTTACATATTGAATACTAATATATAAATCCTTAACAAATATTTTAAATGCATATTTTAATTTGCAATCGTCATTTCATTGAAGGGCACTCATATCTGCTTTAAAGCGAACCCTTTAAAATAATAACAAAGTGCTATTGATTTTTTTTTATCTTAATACCACGTTATAAGTGAATTCAATTCAATACGGCTGCAGTCTTTCTTCGCAATATTTTGCATATGATTCCTTCGATAACGATATAGAACGAGTCAAACTCAAGAAACGTGATCAGGAAAGAAATCCTTGTCCCCCAGTCGTTATTTCAGGCAAATGACCAATTGCCTATACTAAACAAGGCGAAACATTCGATTCAACATTTGATAAAAGGCATAAAATAAAGTCTATACATTATTTCACGTTAATTCGTTTTTTGTTATGTAGTTTTCATCAAACCATTCAAGAGCGAAGTCGAGCATATCGAATTCAAGAGACTTATGCCTCCATCTGATATGACATACTCCGAGACAATGTGATTTGTCAGATAATCATCATTTTGTTTTGTTCAATTTGATTTCTATTCACTTATCATTTGTGTAATTGCTTTTTTTTTAAATTCATATTAAAATTAACAGAGATGTCGCTGGAATATTAAATAAACTGATCTCCACGTTTTAGTGCGTGATGCAAATCTGTACTCAATCTTGACGTGTAAATGGCATAGGTAAGTAACCCAAACACCGTGGTATTGCTGCACAACATGAGCGTCGAATCATTGTCTATCATACATATACACAGGATTATAAGTGGTATAAGTAAACTAGATTTAAAGACATGAGGTATAAACATTAATGAACTATGCTATGCTTATGCAAAGAAGGTTTGGTTTGTATCGTCTTAATGTATTTAGTGTGTAATCATTTAATTTAATTAAACTAAACAACACACATTTGTACTATTAAATAACTGGCTGATATGTTTAACTCTATCCTCGTATGAAAATATGTGTGTGTATTGTGTTTTACCATGTATCTCTTAATGAACAACATGGCAAACAAAGTAAATGGTCATAGGTATCCTTACTTCATGGTTTTTACCTCGATTACACCCCACAGCGTCAGACGCAACCGCAGAGCAGAAGCATGATATCGCAAGACATGAAAACGTTTGCAGCGAGCACCGGAAGGCCGACGCACGGTCACTAAACAGTTAAACAAAAAGTGTGTTAAATTACTTTCAACACATACTTTAACACAAATCGGCTGATGTCGGCCGTCATCGTAGTACACTGTCGAGTTTACTTCGTTTTCATAAAAAAATATCGTCTTTCAATGGGAACATCCGTTTATTAAAGAGTATAGGGACACTATGTATTGTTTTAATCGCTGGCTTATTAATACGTTTATATCAGTATATAAGAAAAAAGCGAACGTTATAGTTAATAACCTGTGTGCTGTTTAACGTTCTGTAGTGAATATCAGATTACAAGCAGGATTATTCTCATACAAAATTATTAAGAATAAATTATTATTATAAATATAAGAATTCACAAATGACGGGTTACAATACTGCAGTATAAAGATGTTAACATCTTTATACCGCAGTTTTGTAACCCGTCATTTGTGAATTGTTATATTTATAATAATAATGTATTATTAATATAAATAAGCATGCTATTTATAACAATCCTCTGTTTGCTGCAATGTCAATGTATTTTAAGGTGAATAATGTATACGAACGAGGGATAAAATATACAATCTGTACAAAACCAGCAAAATAATTTTAGTAAAGCATCAAACGAAAAACATCATAAATGGTAGACAATTCTGACGTCAGTATGATTTTATTTAGATTTTCCATTTCTATTCTTCTAAAATTTCTGTTTGAATAACCCTGTTTGTGCTATCGTTGATATAGATCATTATGTGCAGCAATAAAATTATGACCTCGTAAGAGTTGTGTCCTTGCAACACAGACTATGTATTGGGACCAGATAACAGGTTATTAACTTGTATTATAGTGCATTAACTATCTTACTTTCTACTCCCAACAAACATACTCTGCCTTCCTCATATTGGACGCAAGTGTCTATGAATTTGTATCATCGTTTTTATCCATAACAAGCCAACATGAAAGCAACGCACTATTTCTGTTTAAACAAAACTATTTTTGATAAATGAATATGATATATAATAAGAATCATGATATACGGGATGTCTTACCTAGTTTGGTACATCATGTGCTTATGTACATTGTGTATGCTGCGATATATTCTAAAGCATGACAAGGTGACTGGGAAATTGTGTTCGTGTTTAGTTTTAAAAGAAAAATGGCAAATTATCATTCAAACTAGCTTCTTAGAGTATGGATGTTTTGTTTTGTTGCTTTCGTTAAAGTTAAATATAAAATTCACTGCCTACACATCACGATATCATAAACACAGTTGTAGCTTAGTTGTCAATCATATTAGAATTAATAATTTTCTCAATTCTTACATTTTGACAAACGGTAATAAAATGACTGCATCAAATAATTATAACAATTCATACAATATTTACACTACATTCCATAGTTTAACAATTTTAACTCCTTGAAAGAGAATAACGATGAGCACGACGGTAATGCGTGTATATTAACGCACCATTTAACCAATTGTTATAAAAAAAAAGATAACAGAAAATGTGTTTGGGAACAATTATTTGTTACACAATACAGCGTCGTAGACATTCGTATGTTACAAAAAAATGAAATAAATTTAGTAACATGTAGAAACATAAACATAATAATGCTTTAATGTAAACACATACTGTTAAATCAACGATTTTTAAGTTCTATCTCATGAAAATGTATCTTAATTTCATGCAATAGCTTTTCTTCAAATTCAATTCCACATTATGTGTATGTCAATATATATATTTTGAAAACAATTCCTTATTTAATTTATTAAGTTAGTAAAATGAACATATATGAGTATTTTTACAATGTAATGCTTCTTATATGTGAATAAGTTCCCTTTAAATTGATTCTAATATAACTTACTTACAGATGTAAATTTCATAAAAACTGAGTAAACATGTATTCGAAACATATTTGCAAACAGCATACACAGTTTGATAGGAAAATTTGTCTATAAGATATATTTGTGTTTTTTTTACCGTTTATATCTGTATTCTAAGGTCCGCCAGGAATTTCTTATGTGTCTTTGCTTATAATTCGCACGCTTGAAATAAACATTTAATGTGCGCAAATGAAATAATTTTTTTTTTTTTGCATTATGATAACATTATACATGTTTTCGATATTAAGGTTTCTGTAAGCATGTACACGCGTATATGTTTTGAAAGATATATAATCTATTTATACTTTGCATACATTTTGTTATAGTTGAAGATCTCATGTTAAAAAGCCGATAACAACGTTACATGTCGCACTGAAAATCAAGTGTATTCATGCTTTCAATCTTTTTCTTTAAACAAAAGAAGCAAAACCAATAACTTGCAATTTATAAATATCAAAGTACGACGTTGTTTTCGTGAACAGTTTAGTGTCGCGCTAAACGATAATACCAGATAATACCAGATCGCAGTTACTGTCATTACGAATTGAACCATAATTATTTATTCTGATGTAAACATCCTAGGCAAGACAATAAAATGCGAAATCTGAAACATTATGTTTATGCACCGTGAAATAATTCTATAAATTGTTGGTTCAAGACAGCGACAGAACTGCCCACTTGATAGCAAACAGCAGGCAATTTAACAAATACGTCAGCTATGGAGCGCATGAAGCAACTTTGAAATATCGTTATACAAGGATTACCCAAATCACAATGGTAAAACAAATGGTCTGTGATAGGGATATTGAAGAAGCATATTTGATGTCATACACAAAACGAACAATATGTTCATAGGTGGAGTATTGCCTCATTCAGATGAACCGACAACAATACAGACAGGCGGACATATACATGGGCATAAGAACAAACGAAGAAAACACAAAAACGTTTGAAAACAATTGAATAATAAAACAATCTTAAATACAATCAGAAAAACCTTCCATTTTTTGCGGAAGCTTATATTGTTTGTAAGACAACATTACACAAGGGTGATGCCGTAACTTAAAAATATAAAGCAACGTTAATGAATGTTCAATCCATGTTAACCTATACCATGGTACAGTTCTTATCAATATTACAGCGATAAAATAGAAACATGTAAAACTATAGTTGCATAGGCAGACAAACAATATTATCGTCAGTCAGAGTACTTTATATTTGTCCAGTAACAAACAACCCAACCATTTGACATAGGGCAAAAGTAAATACTACCACAAACAAATTAATCAATCATAAAGTCTGATAAACATTGAGTATATTGAGGCGTATGGCAAATATTACGATTTAATCATATGTTGATACAATTGTTTAACATGTTCGATTTTATCATGTTTTGATACATGTTTTTTTGTAATTTTAATATGCACTGTTATATCGATGGAAAGAAAGCGATCTATACGTACATTATGTTTATTCACAAACACTATCTTGGTAAAACAAAAAAAGAAAGGAGTGAATTCAAATACGAATTCATTATATACAACTGATTTAACATAATCATATAAGGAACAGTTTAACTGATTTGTCTTTCAAAATGCACGGGTTTTGTAAATTCCGAAAACAAAATTAATTAATCCTCCTTCAACATACATCAAAAACTTAACAACATTTTCACTCTTATAAAAATGCATACATCCTACGTGTCTTTAGTTTAAACAGAACTTCACAAACAACGTTTATTTCGCTGAAATAGTGTGGTAAAATGGCCTTAGTTAAATGAACCGATCCAGTATAAGGATCAGAAAAATACCAAACTCTCTTTATATGATATTATTTTATGAAGGTTATAATGAACCAATACAACACTTTATTCGCATAACTAATACATGAAGAAATGCACTTATGTTCCTGTTATAACTGAAATATTCACATGACATTTATTAGTGTAATATTTTAGTAAAGCTTCATTAACAGAAGTCACAGCATGCTTTAATAAATTCATGTTTTTCCATTTGGGAAATTGTCTGGATTTCTTCGCGTTATGTGCGTTGATGCATTGATATTGTGTGATAGCTCGATATGGGAGCAGTATCATCGACGTTGTGTGTGAATGTTTGAAACGTAGCTTAGACCAACGTGTGGAAATTACAACGAGTTTAATTTCATAAAATAATTATATAGCCAAAATAAATATGCTATGGTGTACTTTCTTCTTATTTAATGTTGAATAGTAAATATGCAAGTACTTATTTAATTCAAACCAATTTTAGCATTATCAATTAACCGGTAAACGCATTCAAACATGAGTAATTAGTATAACTGTACTTTTTGAAAATATATACATATCATTAAACGAATGGATTAATGTGTCTTTGTGATATTGTTATTTACGTATTATTATTTAAGTCGATACAACGCACAAGACCAACATTAATAAAATGCTTGCTTTTCGTCTTTCAATCAAGGACGTTAATACGGCAAACATACATTGTCACGACATCAGGAGCATTCGGAAATTGAACCGAACACTGAATTACACTCGTCTGTTCTGTTTAGTAATCATGTGTTTAGAGTACGCAAAGGTCCTATATTCCACGAAGCCGGAACTCAGGGATTTTTGAATCACTTACGAATAATTCTGTATGTAAATCACACGTATCTGCATGACAATAACATGTTGAATTGTATTGCGGACGATACTGAATAAAACAACTTTGTGTGGTGTACAAATCAGTATGGACTCCATTTAAATGAAAGCAAACCAGTTTAGGACGTCGTAATATCACGAACACAGACAAGATAAGTACGATACATGATATATTACGTTTTGTTAGTAAAATAAGCTTTCAAACCTTCGCACGTAAATACATAAATAATGAGTAATACATCAACAATAATAATGGTTGTTTGCAATTGGAAAACAACCTACCGCCAACGCGTTATGTTCGCGTTCGTTTAACAATAAATATTTGTTCATGTTAACTAATTTTGCCTTTCTTCCTTGGATAAATATATTATTCGGCGACCAATTAAAGTTGTATGGCAATAACACCACACTTGTATTGAGCAACTTAAACTAGAGTTGTGTTCCTTCTGGAGTCTTTTAACGGATTGTCGGATATCAATGATATTCTTTTGTATTCGAGTACGAATTTAATAGCTATTTAGTTTGTTATGCCACCATTTTCAAAACACATGATAGTAATTATCACAAATTCATTTATGAAAGTTTTCCAAAATAGCATATTATGCCAATATTTTACATATAAATGTTATTTTTAATTTGTACCTGAACATTTAGCTTTATACTGAATAGTTCAAAGTTAAATTAACGTTGTCAATGTGCTTTGTTCCGTTCGAATCATTTTTGTTTTGTTTTATGAAACATGCGTTAATCTTGTAAATCAACATTATCGTTTTTGATGATTGTTTGTCTACTTGTTTCTACCTATAGCATCTTGCGCTTTTGGAATCATAAAGAGACGCCGAAGTTCATGTTGTGAAGTTAGGTTGATTTGTATCCAGTGCAAGTCAATTTACATTTAAATGTCTCACAGCAGACTAGACTATACTGTTTTCAAGCAGTTAAAACAACAAAACAGTTTTTGACAAATAATTTAAAATCGTTTGACGTCAAATTTAGAGAGAACTTCTTATTTTATATATCTTTGTAATACCAAAAATCGTTTATGTTTTTCCGACATGTAGCGAAAAAATTGCATTGATTTCACTTGACTTGATTTGACTTGACCTGCAGTGTATTACAAGCACTATTTGTCTGCTGTGTAGCAAACTATGGACATGATGCTTGTTTTGGATGGACGAATGCATTATGTGTTGAGTATCCGTCAAAGCAATCTGATGCTTTCGTTGCGTCTTTCGCTAAAGATTCCTTCACACATACTCACTATAATTAAGTTGCAATGTAGGCAACATAGGCCACTTTTCCTAAAATGGCTATATTGAAAGCCAGAGATCACCCTTGAAGACTCAGCAAATCTCAATCTAAAAGGAAAATGGCCTTAATGTTTTCCCCATCTCCGGAATATTACAAATTGGGTTATTTGCTTTCGTCAGATCATATTCAAGAATCATGTTGTAAAACTCTACTAGTCGCATTTTGCCCATACAACAATTATTCAAAACATGTGTCCCAATAACGTTTAATTTTATTGGGAATTTAAAAATGGTTCTGCTCCGTTGAAAAGTACGGCCAACAGGCGATGCAGCAGTTTTCCTAACATGGTTTTAGAAAACACTCGAGCACTCTCTAGAGTAGTACGTTTCATACGTGTAAGGTAAATAAATCGTTACGTTATATTACAAAGAAACCAAAACAAGGTATCGCATGTTTTATTGCATTTATTCTGACGAACGCACACACCGGTTGAAGTGCTCCTTACTCGCTATGCGGCCCTAGTATGTGCCCTCAGTTTATATGGCTCAAGGACAACCAAGATTAAGTGTTAACTAGCCGTCAACAACTATTGGTGCATATGTGTAATGCTGTTCACGAAGTATTCCAGATTAAGACAGGCTCTTATTTGATATTTCATTACAATATTTAGACGAACATCCAACTTGAATAATGCAGACCTTGGATAACGTAGGCTTATTAGATCTAGGAAATAAGTAATATATATTCTTTCAATACAAATCTTATACAAAATAATGTTGTCCTTGTACATGTCTATTGCGTCGAAGTGTGAGTCAGGGTTACGTGTAGATTAGATGATTCCAAATGTTACAGTGTAATTACCTTCATGATAAAGGTAACATTTTATAGAAGTAAACAATGTTTACCGCAAAAAACGTGGTATGGCATGATATAGATAAAAGATACTTTGATCTGGCACTAGGGATCTTTTTAAGAACTAAATACGTGATTATTTTATATAATGTAAGCTCTTTTGTAAAAGTTTCACGTTATAGTTATCTTTTATAGAAAAGGTTAGTGTAAACGAAGAAACAAAAAAGCACTAAGGACAATGAGATATGACATTTTGTTTTAAACTATTATTTTAACTATAAACAAAAACAACAACACACATTTTGAACACGAAATACATAAATATTAATTCATTCAAAGTGAATTATTTTTTTTGTCGTTGAACATTTCAGACTAATTGGTGGATGTTTTATATGAAGTAAAATGTGAAGTTAAGTATATACAATACGGATTGGTCGACACATGTGAAGCTTAAGACTGTCCGAATCCATTTGAAACTAACTATTTCATTGGTTTTAATAATCATGTTTTATCCTTATATACTTTAGAATTAAGTCTCGATGTTTTAAGCTGGCAAGACATTGTATGCCCTGTTAATACTATTTGCCTATAACTATTTGAACAAGTTGAATGGATTATTTGACATAATTGTACTTGCAGCAAAATATTATGGCGTATGTAAATTTATTCACATACTGTTAAATTGATTTCACATTTATTGGCTATGTACTTTTGATCTTTAAAAAACCCTGTGTTTGCTTTTGGGGTTTTCAATGATACCACAATAAAAGTCAAAACTATTTTTTTAGCGTGTATCAATGTATGTAACCGACTTAATTCTTATCAATAATTACTATAGTTTGTATCTTATTACAGTCCATATGTGAAAGATTAAATTTGTCCTATTGCCATTTTAGTGCACGCGTATTCGAACAACATCGTGCAATCTATGGAGTTCAATGTGACGTCATACCAATGGATTAAGTAAACACAACAGACAAAGAGCTATTATTGGGACACTAGTCAGTTTAGTACTTTGACATATTTTGGGCCTTTTGAATACTTGAACATCTTGAGCTGATACTATACAAAGGCCCAACAGCACTAACGTGGTGAACACAATAATAACGAATATCGTTTATTCAAGTCAAAATTTGTTTGCGTCCTGCTATCGCAATTCTGTTAATTCCTGGCTGTTATACAAAGCGGGGTATTTATACCGATGACAAGTTCATTTGCGCTCGCCAGTTAATCCAAAGCGCGCGAATAATTACTTTTCTTTCGTGCCAATACTCCAGGGGAAAATGTCAAAAGATTGCGTGATGTATTACGTAGTATGAGAGAATATTTACAGCCGGACATGACAGTGGCCTACATTAACCGATATTGTGATTACTACCCAATCCGATCTGTAATATGGTTCCATTGAAATCGTATTTTAGAATAAGTCTAACCTTAACAATATTCGTTATAATTGTATTTATTAAAGATTAACATTGTAATATGAAAGTTGATTACAAGTTCTTACATATTCTTTATTGATTCTGTACTTTGGACAGTATGCATCTTTCTTGATTATACTTTGACATCCACAAGTGTTCAACCGAGACCTTCCTTTATAAACGGCCACTCCAGTTATGACGTTTTGACCTTCATCGGGATTTTTATGCAAAATGCTACGTTCGATGAACCCAGGGTTATCAAGTTATTGGCAATTATTGTTGCAAATCATTATTCCAATCACGCTGTATCTCGGAAGAATTCGGTGCAGAAGGTTTTCTACAGATAATAATTAAATCCAATAACCTATTAGTTCAAGAAGAAACATGTGGTTTGAGTATCATTGATTATTAGTCATGGGAATAAGAACGTCTAAATTTGCTTTCCATCTATTTCGTATTTGAAAGAATTATTTATGTACGAAATAAGAATGTGTGTTTATTTGTTGGAAGCGGGTTTTGTGTATATTTGAGTTGTATTTAAAGTGAAAACGTGAATATTTTTATGATATTGTTGTTGCGTTGTCCGTCCATTCCGACCGTCCGCTTTTCCGTCCGAAACTTTGCATTACCATGGAACTGCTTCGGCAGATTTCATTGATATTTGGTATAAGTGTATACATAAATAAGAGGATTATGCAAATTTGATAAACTTTTCATAATTTAGCCATTACTTCAATATTCATCAAGGGATTCTGTCATAATTTCCTTTAACTGTTCTCATTTATATGTTTCTGTATCACATGTTATACTCAGGTCTCTAGAGTCAAGGTCAAGGTCACACACTGAGGAAAAAAGTAATACATTTTGAGTAAATATGGCTTTTTTTAAGGATTCTACCATACATCAAGATTCTCAATCATCTGAAACTGAGTCACTTGCAAGACCTATAATCCCAGAGGAAGGTTAAGGTCACACATTAGAGTTAACTATCGCACGTTTGAAGAATTATTCATAAGTTAGCCATTACTTCACTATGCATCAACGGGTTATGAAATTACTTTTATAAAAGTATTCTCATTTATCGGGCAGTGTGTCATAGTTCAGACTCAAGTCTCTATGGTCATGGTCAAGGTCACACACTGAGGTAAACCTTTACAAAGTTTGATTAAATATGCCTTATGTGTAAGAACTCTACGATACATCAAGGGATCCGTACCCATTTATAAATACAAATTTAAAATTTATTTTGCGGGGGATATCAATTTAACGAATTTGCTTGTATTCACAGTTGTCAAAGCAAATAATTTCGGAATGATACATATATATTCTTCGTTTGCATGACTAAAAATCATATACAAATGTACGATTGTTGAATACTTTCAGTGTATTTACGTCCACGTGTTAATTTTAATACGAATATTCGTTAAATAAAAAAAAATCAATTCCCGCTGATAGTGAGCTACTTTTCTTTTCCTGTCGACGGTGAAGTCTGTATTGATAAACATGACAAGCTCGTTTATCAGGAAAAGACTATTTAAAGCACGAGGATGATTAGTGTATTGTTTAGAAATACTCCACGGAAACTTGACAAAAGAGTCCGTGATTAGTTACGTGAAGGAACATATTAACAGAATGCTTTAACATTGATCTTCGACAACAGATGTATTAAATAATATATTTGTCCGTATTTTATTTTAAAATGTGGGTACGTTGATATACATATGTCTGTAGTGATTATCACCACAATCATACAATTGCATTGATCGTACTTGACAAGTGTAAAAACAGTAAATGTATGTCTCAATAGAAAGGGTTCAAATATATCCAGAACTATTTTTAGAATATAAATTCTTAATTCTCACTTATCTTTTTTCAATAAAATACCGAACCACTTTCTTCACAACATGAAACAAGTTGACGCGATTGTACTGATATACTCGACAAGGCTGCAATATGAAACACGGGCATATTTTCACATTTGAGCTTGTGCTTATATACATTGTAATTTGATCCTGTCAATAGTATAAAAGAGTATATACGATTGTGAAAAATGGATAAGCTCGGAAGAATGTCAAATTATTATTCAAATATGTGACATTTTAGTTAGATATTATCAAATCCAACATAAATGGACAAGCAAATGCGTAAATCGCTTTATACTAAGTTGAGCTCTGAAACACATTATTTGGTCTTTGTTTTGTTCACTAAGCCAACACTTTGAATAATATACTTGCGCAGTTAATTTATCTTTCGTTTTTGCGCAATAAGAGTTAAAGTCACCACAGTGTTCCTTTTTATAGCCGCCACCATAAAACTGATTTACTAGCTAAGACATTATTAATGGCTTTATTTTGGATTGAATTGAAAAATGGCTTGGGATTCCTTAGACCAAAGGTTATTATCAAAACACACATGTATACGATGTCTACATAGTTATACTCTTCACTACGCAAAGGTGAATAGTTCAAATTTTTCCGCGAAAATGCCTTATAATAATTGGACATATTAAGCCATTCGACAAATCTCGTTATAATGACATTCTTCGTAACAAATATGTTTAGCACAACATTCCATTATCATATTAGATGGACATAAAACGCGCATTTGGTTGAACATTTTTCCGAAAGCCCCACAATATTTTTTTTTTCTGATTTTTATATTGCAATGGTAATTATGTATGGGCATGTGTCAGCAGATCCTACGTTTAATTAGGTAATAACAAAGAAAAGTAATGGCAGAAATATGGTTGTCATTCTCTTTATATGTTTATCCAATTTGTATCCTACATTTTGTTCTGGTCTTTCCTAATTCTCTGCTTTTGAATAGTATGTGAACTCGTTATGTTTCGTATTGTGTTTGATGTCCTTGAGTTTCAGGTGTTTCTTATATTCCAGATTTAGCATAAAATTATATATACATAGGCGGATCCAAGGGGGGGGGGCGGACTCGGCGTTCGCCCCCAATAAAATCACCAAAGTAAAGTCAATTCATTTGATGTTTCACACATAACTAGATCTAAATCACCTATTTAAACTATTTATTTTTTATTTTTCGTACACAACAGTACCCACTTATCACAGACAATCGCACAATGTTTTAACTTTAGACTCTCTGTCGCCCGGTTTTTTAAGTCGAAAGCAAGTTTCAGCTAACTGTGAGACTGTAAGAGAGTTTCGGACTATGTATTATACTCTGTGCAATTGAGTGATAGATCTATAACGAATCAGTTAAATAAAATCTCGTCTTCATCTTGGTCATTATCTTGCTGTANGGGGGGGGGGGGGCAATTAATTCCCCCTGATAGTGTGATACTTTTCCTATCATGTCGACGGTGACTACAAGCTCGTTTATGAGGGCAAGACTAGTCAAAGCACGTGGATAATTGGTGTTTTGCTTAAAATACTCCAAGGAAACTAAACAAGAGTCCGTGATTTATTACACGAACGAATATGTTAACATAATGCTTTTACCTATAACGATGATCTCCGACAACATATATCATGAATTTTATATCCGTTCATTTTTTATTTTAAAACGTGGTTACGATGCTATATCTCACCTCCTACAAAAATGACCTCATCCGATTGGCTTAGAGCGGTCACGTGCCCATGGTGTATTTTCCATACACCCTGAGTAATTTCCATACACCCCGAGTAATTTCCAAACTCCTATCAACGTAAAACGTAAAAAATGCTAGATAAGTCTTTTTATTATANTATGAAACTACTGAGGGTGTATATCCCATACACCATCAGTTACTAACGGTGTAACTAATAATACATATGCAAGTAGTGATTATCGCCACACATATTCAAATGCATTGTTGGTACTAGACAATTGAAACTGTAAGACTTAATTAACGGGGTTCAATATATACATATATAATAAAACCTCCAAAACTAGTTTATGATATAAATTCTTAACGCTCACTAGTCTTTTTCATAAACCCCGAACCATTTTCTTCACAACACAAAACAAGTTGACGCGTTTGATCTGATATACTCGACAAGGCTGTTGAACATAATCACACTTGTTGTTATTTAGTAAATGTCAACGTGATAATTCGATATAAAACGCGGACATATTTACGCATGTGAGCATGTATTCATATAGATAGTAAATTCACCATAGCAAGAGTATAAAAGAGTATATTAGACTATGAAAAATGGGTACGCTCGGAAGAATGTCGAACAATTATTCACACATGTGACATTTATGTAAGTTATTTATAACTCGTCGATCGCATTATACTAAGTTAAGCTCTGGTCTTTGATGTGTAGACTAAGCGAACACTCTGAATTATATACTGACGCAGTTAATTCATGTTTCGTTTTGGCGCAATAAGAACTTAAGTTGGTTGGAATCAGTTGTTACATAGTTCCTTTCAATAGCCGCCAACATAATTACAAGCTAAGGCATTATGAATGGCTACGCATGGAATATGGGTTGCATTGACGAATGGCTTGGGATTCAAATGAAATTACTAAAACTCGTTTAGACGTTCTACTTAATTATACTCCATAATACGAGCAGGTGAATAGTTCCACGTTTCCGCGAAAATAACAAACACCAATTGAACGTACAAACCCATTCCACAAATCGTTTATAATGACGTTCCTCTTAACAAATATTTTTTAGCGCGAATTCCATTATCGTTTAGATCGAAATAAAATCGCAATTGTGTGAACGAACTCTTGATTATTATTGACATTTTGATGCATAACAGTAGTTTAGCTGACCCGCATATTTTGAGTTACTTTAATACAAAATCACACTCACCCAACGAACATCTAAACTAGAACTTTTTTGCATATTGCAGACTTACAATATAATCGAATGCTTATTCTTAAATTCAATGTTAAAATCTTAAGAAATGACTTACATATAACAATGGCCAACTCTTGAGATAATTAAGTGTATATTTGTAGTTTTGGCTATAAATTATAAAATAACAATTTGAATAAATAACTATTCTAAAATTGAGTAAATATTGAAACAATGCAGTCGTTTGTTATTCAAATAAATGCGAGTGCTGATTTAACATACGCTAAATTATTGCACAATATAATTTGTGTTGGAATAATCAATTTGAGAGACATTTGTATTGGCTGGCTGACAATGCATAATCTAATTTTGGATAACATGCATAATCATGGATCTTAACGGAACTTTCAACATTATCGTTTATGGATGAAATATAAAGATGATGTCATTTTATTATGTCCTGTCGAAAGAGTCAAAACCTATTCCTAAGATGATTACGAGCGCATATGTTGTTCGTTGTATCATTTCGAACAATATTAATCAGCGAGATGACTCATGTAGCATGTAATATTTAATGTAGATACGTCTTTGTGAGGACATGTAATAGAGACATATATATTTTGATGAAAGTCTGGATTACTAAGATTTGGCATTGACTCATTAGTGCAACGTATGTTAGACAACCTTTAAAATATATCTTAAAACACATAATGAATAAATCAAATTACTACAATTTCTTCAAAACAAATGATAGCGTGTCTCATGCGAACCAAATGATACCCAATTGTTATCATCTTTAAGTCATTGTGTTAAAGTCAAAGCGTGTGCAACATTAATGGAAACTATTGTTCGGTGAATACAAATAAGCAGTTATGTTGTTGCACAGCACGTTGAACGATTTCATTGTAATAGGATCTCGTAATGTTTCACTTTATGATATGTATGTGTTTGTTATAAAGAGGTTATGCTATCATCTGACTAAATCACGTGATCATTATAACTAGTTTTTAACAAAGGCATTTTCATTTCCGATCAAAGATTAGGGTTACTACATTTCATTTGCATAGTACTGCTATTTTAAAGATGTCCTTTATAGACACATCTGTATGTTTGCACAGTAATTGTATAATAGTTAGGTTTTGATTAATATGCAGAGACTTGTATTTTGTTTATAAAACAACAAATGACATTGATGTTTGTATTCTAAAAATAAAGCTGTTCTTTAAAAAATATCCATTTATTGGTGATTTGGATGTTAGTCAAAATAAACATTAACATGAACTATATAGAAGCTGTCTTTAAGTAGCGAACGCCATAGTGTGTCTGTGTTAAAGGCTCTATGTGCACTTAAATGGAAACGATTGATTTAGCTGGCAAGTAGAGTTATTAATTATCAAAGCAATTTACTGCGCATGCCCATTGCAATTTTAAGCGTACATGATATGGTCACTAGAATGGCATATACATATTGAAACACCACGATACATTTTTTTATACAGATATGATCCAAATGAAACACCAGTTCTCAGCATTACGAGGTCCTTAATATGAAGCTTTTGATCGACGTTCCAACAAATAGATTAAGCTCAATACTATTTCGAGAACAATAAATACATATGGGGTAACCGCCTAGGAACAGTCACTCATGTAACACTGCACGACAAAACCATATAACGCAAAT
Source organism: Dreissena rostriformis (assembly GCA_007657795.1). NCBI lineage: Eukaryota > Metazoa > Mollusca > Bivalvia > Myida > Dreissenidae > Dreissena > Dreissena rostriformis. The sequence continues at coordinate 267,450 of VMBQ01000128.1, forward strand.
GTGTAATCCGAATAATAAGACGTGTTGTATGTGATTCTAAAATATATGTTTAGATCAAATGAGTTTATGTATTCTATGAAACCGCATATAATTGTATGTCTATAATATAATGGAGCTTTTGCAAAAATAAATATATTGAAATATTTCAATAACATATTAATATATTAAATATTTTAAATTAAATAAGTAAATAAGGAAGCAAAGAATTATGTTATGTTTAAAATGCATTTAAACAAAACAATACGAAAGTGAAATCATTTAAATAAGCTTAATTGCGCGGCTATCCGTCCTCAGTTGTTTGTTTTTCACGAAGGCAAAGTCACGCTCCAGGATCCTTTCGGTGTTGGCAATCATCGTGTGTTGATACACACGTCACGTTTAATCGGACAGACTATCACTTGCATTCCATCAACGAAAAAATAGCTGAGAATAGAATGATAAGAAAATAAGAGAAACACTATTTGGGATAGCAGTAACAAAGGACTCACAAGTATAAAACTTGGTGCTTATCGTGCTTTGACTGCTGGCGCAAGTCAGCAAGTCAGTTGGATTAAGTTATAATATTAAGAAATAGGTATGGCAGGAACTGTTTTTTTTTTTCGTTACGGGCCAGTTAATAGACGTATTACTGTGCTTTGGGTGCTATAACGTTTGATGATAATTCCGACTTAAACACCAATAATTATAATAATACATGTTATTGTGTTAGTAAATGTCCAAGTGGTTCTACGTTCTGTTTCTTTATAGTACATTCCCAAACGTTTATATCATTTCGATATTAGTTATTTTTTATATATCAACTATGGGGCTTGTTAAGAACAATGCCATCATTGTGAAATTTTCAAATTATGTGACTGAAGTCATTGTTTTGTGCGTTGATAAACGATGGTTAATTTCGTTCATCTCACCAAAATAACATCATTGTTTAGGACGAACTTTTAAGTTATTTCTTTCAATGGAAATAAATAGGAAACTGAAACAGGATTCCAAAGCCATCGGTTTGAAGTCCATTTTGGCTGTTTGAGTGTTCTGAAATTACATCTTATATCCATTTTGTGATGTAATTATAATAATTGAGTTTTTGGTCCATTTCTTCGGGGTAAAGTCTTTTGGAAAATAACGCCTTATTAATGCATACAAGCCATTGGGTTTATGTCAATTTGGCGTACAAAAGACCCATGAAATTCGGTCATTCGGGTGCGAAGATATATTGTCCTTTATAAAGTCACGCAAGGTATCGTGGTCTCATAAGCAAACAAAAAATTCCTTATCAGACTGCGTGAATGCGAATGCTGGTTTTGTGCTTCTCTGACCGCATTTGGCTGAAAATACATTTTCGCATGACATGGCTCATATCATGTTACCATTTATGCACTTCGTTTATTTATAACAAGACAATATCGGTCGGAAACAACGTGTTTCGGTGTCTGTTATGTAATTGTACGTAAATTACGTATATACCACATGCAGCCCAAAATGATGATGAAGCATAATTCCTGAGATTGACATAGTAGACAGTTAAACGGACTATACGCATAAAAATTAATAACTTCTTATTGCGATCCAGAACATAACAAGTGCTGCATGGCTACAAATCTCTTGAGAGCATAATTATATTATTTAATCAACCTGGTAACTTTCAACAATAGCACGAGACCGAGTTACTAACAATTGAAATGTTAAATTCATGGAAATGGAAGTCCTTATCATCTTTCTTTTATCATCTTTTCTTTAATGTTTTACTGAAGGTTTTTTTTTTGGAGAGATTTCAGTTGATATGCATCCTTCGGAAAAGTAAACTTAAAATGTTGAGACATTTATCCGAATAAATTACCATCTAAGCAAGCAAACAGCAAACATAAATTGTAAAGAATTTAAAGGGATGTATTATAAACAAATTGCAATATAAACTCATTACACTTATCGTTAATTACAAAATAGTAATATAACGCATTATCTAAACACGACGATTTTAAACCCAACTATGTACAGATTTCAAATAATGCTGATATGTGCTTTATCTAAGATGTTAAATTCATTTTTTTATTAATCATTTGCTATTATATTGCTAGGCGGCGTATGTTATGGTGCTATTTACAAACAAATCTGAAATGTTATAACGACTATATCCATGCTTACCCTTTAACTATCTTCTTCAGGAATAATGCTGTATGTTTGTTGTAGAAATGCTGTATAAATGTCACAGAATGTGTCTCATTTTAAGTATAATAAGCAAATTCACTGGCATGAGAACTAAATGTCTGGAACTCTAACCCCATAAAGATCAAGAATACAACTGCGCTATACATTATCTATACGACACTCTATAGATACCTATCTATATATTAAAAACATTTATATTCATCATTGTTCACTTATTTTCTGCTGTTATCTTGCTAAGAGGGTTAAGTTATTTCTGCTGATCTAGTGTGAGCGTACCCATTTAGTAGTTAAATGATAATTTAACTGAAATATATTCTCTTTTATTCTTTTTAATAAGACGTGTGATGATATGAGGTTAATTTGTATGTACTATGCAATGTTAAAGTATACAGTATGGGCCAAGTGTGAGGTTTGGTGCTCTTGAGCACTGGTTTAAATCCCCATTGCACTTGCATTGTCCGTTCCAAGGATGTGGTCCCAGTTTTGCTCCTGTTTGTACGTTCGAGCTGTACGTATGTTATTTTTCTAGTGCATTTATTGTGTCTTACTGTTTTGCAATTAGTTACTTGCCATTAATAAAGTACCAGATTGCATAAAAAGACATCGATTGTGATGGTGCAGCTGAATGCTCACTTTATGTGTAGTTTTACCTTACCATAAGCTCTAATTAAATAACGATTGACAGCTCTCTCCAACTTCGTCACGGTGCTAATTTCCATCAAGCAAATCTCGCCATCTATTTCACGAGCGCAAACTAATGGATTGCATTATGGATTACATAATACGCAATACTGACATACACATTACTGACATTTGAAATCATTTGACCTTTGACCTGTTGACCTAAAGCCTATGCACCAAAACACTATAAATCATAACATTATGTTTGAAAATTAAACGAATGACATGTTGGGGGAAATCAGGACCTTATTACGGTATGTACGTAGTGTAGAATATTGTGGTTTGGTAATTCATTTAATATGAATTGCAAAGTGCATATACTATTTTCGATTTTAGAACTGAACTTATCTAAATACTCGAAACTAATTTGTTATGAAATGTGCGTACACAAGTTTAATATAGAAACATTGTTGTCAAAATTTCGACTGACTGCAATAAAGCGTGTCACTGCTTTTTTTCTTTCAATGTATCTTTGAGGCAAACACCATAACAACAGTAAACGAGGAGCGCAAACAGAAAAGATAGATGCTGTAAGGATCCGTACAACGTTGCTAATATCAATCTAATATGTAGGTACAAAACCGCTGCAATATTTTATCCACAATGATAGTTGCGTTGAAAAAGTAACGGTCAATACAATATATTTTTAAAGGAGTTTTAATGTGTCAGCTTTGTATGTTCCCACATATTAGTGAGTTTTGTTTTAAAAATCTAATCCATTTTGAGGTAAGTAAGTCTATTTTCACCTCAATGTATGAAATATAATATTGAATATGTTCGTTGCAATAAACGTTCATTGAATCTTGTAGCGATTTAACATTATTGTATTCTATCTTGAACATCGACGTAATACGCTTGCGTTGTAGTTTTGGTTTGTGCTCCGCATAATCAGAGAAACTTGCTAAACATGATGGCCATGTAACGAATGACGTCATATTATTTACAGTTATAATGCTCTATTTAACCTACAGGTTTTTGTACTTTAAAATTCCACATGTGTTATCAAATGTTAACTAAATCAATCTATGTATCGTGTATTAAACGCCAAATCTGCGTGGCATATGCACACACCGACAACAGCTTCCAGAGAGATCAAACTGTTGCACGCAAAACACGGGAAGGTCAACACTCTGACTCAATTCGGAGGCAGATACATTCATCAATGTTGAAGGTTCGATATGCGAAATGTGTAAGGGATAATTGGCGTTCTCTTATAACATGATATTTAATATGGGACTTAGGGACCTTAAGTGCATCCGTGGATTAGAGTACTCGAGTCACTTTTCGCAAACAGTACGTAACGTAGCTCGCAAATCGAGATGCCTAATTTCCAGCTATGATCTAGTTTATGGAGCCTAATTTCCAGCTGTGAACGAGCTGATGAACTGAACGTCAGTGGCGAGATTCCCCATCTAATTTTCTCATGGAAAATGGGGCAAATTATATTGATTCCTTTTGAAGATAAGTCATTTAATGGTGGATGGTGCTGATGTGTCTAATATCAGGGTCATTTTGCTTGATATGTCGTCTAAGAAAACTTCAACAGTGTTCAGCGCAAATATTTTGAAGCTCTCAAAAGTTGTTATGTTTAAGCACTGATGGTAGGGCACACGATTGTTTTCTTAATTCAATATATACATCTTACATTTCGATAATACAAACTTTTTTGTATTCAATATTATTTAAACATGTACACACATTTTCATAAAACAAGTAAATGAACTGTGTGGTCAGTTTGTCTTTAACGATCTAAATTGCGTACCGAGCCATCTTTCCTCGTGATTATATAGCCCACACAGCTTCTCGCAGAATGAAAATGTGACTAATGTTTAAAAAAATACTACAATTTTGTGTATGTAATGTTACGTTTAAATTTAGCTTCTCGACATTGAACATGACTACAGGGGATAACAACGTTGGAAGTTTTTTCACTCAGCTGCCTAAAAATCGTTTAGTGCAATGTCTGAATTAACGAAATGTTGATCCAAGCCGATTTTGGTCACCACATATTGTCCACACGGTGTTAACAACAGAATACCAGTAATCAGGGGCGGAATACCCCATATACTTGGTTCATTCAGAAATAACAAAAAACAGATCTTAAATCTCTTTTATTTTGACTGATCAGTTGAGGTAAAATTTTACATCTAAAGTAGCTATTTGCACGTCATGATAGTTTTCAATGCAAATAAAGCAAAACAATTATCCGGTTACTAGATTGCTTTTGTCTGCATACCCAACAATAAACTCAAGTCAAATAATAAGCAGTGTGCATAGTCAGGACATTTACATCGATGTAAGTGCATTATCACATTAGAGCTAAATGTAAAATGTATCCTGCCTGTTTACAAAACGGTGTAAACTGGTAATCCACAAATACGTTTTAAAATGAATTCGTTCTGTCCGAATGGATCATCAATTTTGTTTTACAAATAAAGAAGTAACTTCTGAAATAATTGTAACCTTAAGTGCTTTAACGGCGATTGACTGCCTTTATTTGGTTAGGTGCGAAGCACAAAACATATGAAGCATAAATATTAGATTTAATTTAAATTGCAAATAATAACATGTGTTTGATATACATATCATTATTTCTTTTATAAGCTTTATATTCAAACTATAAGTAGTTTTGTCTCATTCTTAATATTTCAAAAGATATAATTAAAATTCTTATTGATGAACACTTATATGGTCAATTAGTCTTATATACAGATATTTTATTAATTTAACTGACTCGAAAAATGCAAAAAAATATATTTCGCCGTTTTATTAAGTACTTGGCTCCCATATATTATATACTCAACTATATCATTGGTGAAACCATGCCCATGATCAATTTCTTAATCACATTAAAATGTACTTAAAATTGAAACAATTTAAAACCACAACATTAATGTGTTTCATCATAATAAGGACAGGATGTTCTAAAATAATATGAATTGAATGCTCGCTTTCAACTCATACATTTATAAATGCGATACTGTAGTCAACTCTAAACCTAGTGATTTTGAATAAGTATTCCTGATGGCAAGACCATTTGCGTATGCTAATGTATTTTATTGTTTCGTGATAAATCACAAACCGGAAGGTGTGCATAATCAATTGATTTAAAACTGGTCCTAAACACAATATACGATACGCAATTTTAAAAACGTATTATTCTCAAATTTGAGGATAAAGAAGTAAACTACACATCAAAATCGTGTGATTTAGTTTTGACAAAATTTTATGCCGGTCAGCCGGCTTCTGTCAGAAGTTTGAAATCACTTTTTTTATTTGGATCAGGGTTTAATGGCATTTAATGTAATCTTGATTTGGTGGCACAATCATTGTATTATAGTCAGTATGAATTTGTTAGTCAGCTATTACATAACATCCATAGCCTAACTGTATACCTTTAAACATGAATAATACAACATCTGGCTTCACAAATGAATTAATAGCATTTAAACAGAGGCCAAGCAATGTCAAACAACATACATTAGACAGCATACTTTTTCTGCAACCTAAACATTAGAAATTTAACAAATGACAGCAATATTAGCGATTGACAGTTGTTCTCTTCAGCTAACGCAGCCGAGGTAAACGTTAGTTTATATTTATAGGTGAACTGACAAATTACTTTTTTGTTAGTATGATATTGTTTTCAACACCTTTCATTTTTAACATGCATTGTAATTTGTTGAGATTTAAGATGCCAGCAGTAAACCTCGCAACAGTTTTAAATTGACTTTTCAATTTCCTCCTCATATTAATCATTTATGCGTTAAAGTAAATAAGCGCATTTGTAAATCGATATTGTTATTCATGCCATGTTACTGAATTTTTGTGTTGGCATGCAACGGGCTTTTTTGCGTGTCTACTGAATTCAGCAACGCTAGAATGTCTAGACAAAAGCGAATCTATGATTTGTATGATTTTGAAAATAATAAACGATTGATTGATTATTTCGTAGAACATATTTAAACATGTTCTTTGTTTTGCAACAATCTAGCTTTGCTTTTATTGGCTAAATACGGAAATTCACAAATTGCACATGATGCACTTCAGGAACGTACGTTTCTCTCTGGCGATTGAATAGTGATGCGAGTTCAGCCGCAAAGCATAAACACGCAAACATGTTTTGGTCTTATACATTTATTTATAAGAAAAACCAGACCAAATGAAGGACAATGTTCTCCAGTGAGAATAATAATCTAACATCACATCTCAATTCTCTTATAACATGATATTTATTATGGCTCTTAAGGACCTTAACAGTATCCGTGAATTTGATTACTTGATATACGTTACATACAAAGTGGGTTACGGAGCTCGTAAATGTATAAGCCTAATTGCCAGCTGTGATCCAGATAATACACTGAGAGAAAATGGCCAGATCCAACATTAAATGTTATTATTGAAATGTGAGAAACTATTTGATTCCTTTCCAAGGTTAGTTATTGTAAAATCAGGCTCCGTCGTGCTTAAGATGTCATCTTAGAAAACTTCAACAGTATTCAGTGCAAATATTTCAAAGCTCTCAAACGGAGTGATATTTTTAGTTCTAATCATAGTGCTTAGGATATGTGTTCTATATTCAATATGAACAGTTAACACATATATATATATATAATAACAACTGTTTATAATTTTAATTTAATTTTAACAAGTACACATATTTTCATTAAATATAAAATGAATTGTGTGGTCATTGATGTCTTAAATGTTCTAAATTGCGAAACGAACCAGCGTTCCTCGTGATTATATAGACCACCGAGCTGCTTGCAGAATGATTAAGTTATCAATGCTTTAACAGAAAATAAAACATTTTATATTAAGGTAGAGTTTACATTGAGCTTTTATACATTTAACATGACTACACGAGCGACAACAATATATGTGAAGTCTTGTCATTCAGCTGACTAGCAATCGTTGCATGCAATGTTTTAATGTTGTTCCCAGTTGATAATGGCAACCACATATGTTCCACAAAAACCCTGGGTCGCATAAGAGTCGTCCAGGTTTCGCTACCGTACAGCAGGGTGCTGAGGACACAGGACTGGTATACCCGGGTCTTGGTCTTCTCTGTTAGAAGGTTATTTTTCCAGACTCTCTTTGCCAGTCTGGTTATGGCAGCTGAAGCCTTTGCAATGCGCATTCTAAGTGCGGTATCGATTGACAGGTTTCCGCTGTTGGTGGACCCAGGGTGGGTGAAGTCACCCACCACCTCAAGGATATAGTCCCCGATCTTGATGCAGGGCTTCCTGGCCTATGATGTTTGTCTTTTGCAAGCTGATAGTAAGCCCAAATTATGTACATGCAGGCGATGTAAGTGTACACGTATATATAATGGAGAAACGGCACATGACACTTTTAAATAAAGTACTTGTTTTACGATACGATTAAGACCTAAATGTTTTTACGCATTTGGAGCACACTATTTTAATTAGCTTTTTTTAAACGCGACCTTTGTGTTACGCTTTCTATAAAATAATGTGTTTATGGGCTTTAATTTGAATACCAAAATTGTTATTCATGCCGTATCAGTGAAGTCTCATTTTAATGGCAGCGTGTAAAGGAACATGTTGCAAGTCTGCTTTACTTAAACGGCTAAGAGACATTTTTTAATATTTTGATAATGATTTCAAAAATAAAGACTTGATGGATTTAATTTAATGCTGGGTTTAAATATAAAGTAGTATACGCAATTTTGTGGGGCTTTATACAAAACATATAACCGTCAAAATTAACTTGCCCTCTTGTATAATCATGTTTGAAATTGATTTGATATTAAACAGCCAAGATCTGTTCGCTTTCTACATTAATCAAAGTACAAGAACCGTGATTGTTAAATCCAAATACCTTTGAAAGTGAAATTTGGGGATATTTTCTCTAACGTTTGCAAAATGTTGCAAATGCACTGATATTATATTACAAGTTTGCACACGCAGAACTAGTCCAAAATGATTTACTTGTCTTAGTGTATACTGTTTAATATAAAAATATAATACTTATATATATGATATATACACATACACCTTACATGACATTAATTATTTCTGATCTTTGAAAAGGGCCTAGTCTGATGCGCGTTGCTTCTTTCAAATTTGTTTGTTTTACTTTTGTTGTAGTATAAACTTATATTGAAATTGAACATTTTCCAGAACACCACTCTTCAAGAGAAGTCCACGGACAAAATGTTGTAATACAAAGAAAACAAAACTCCAATTAAGTAAACAGTTTAATATGTTTTAATTGTTTTGCAAGATTTAAAAGACTTCGTTTACTAAATCTTATTTTCCCCTAAACGAAACTTTAACGTTTTGAATAGCAACGTAACAAATACATGTTTTTCCAATACAGTGCATTTATTTCACCGCACTGACGTTTAAATTGTCTATTAATAAATATATTAAACACTTAAAAACACAGTTGAATATAAAAAAAAAATCAAAACGAACATACTAGTAATCAAAAGAAGATGTAGCATGCGTGATTTAACTGTTTATGTTTCCGTTTTCAAAAACACCTTCGACCAATGTCACTGTGATGATACAAAAACTGTCACGTGACCCCAAAAGTCAATGTCAGTAGGCGTTCTACAAAGGATAACAGCCGCACCAGGTAGGTTTTTTGCCAGTATCTTTGCTGATCGTCCTCGGATCGGTATATCACGCTTTGTGTGTTTTGCTTTGGTTTACGAGAACACTTCGACACAAATTTTCATTGTAGAAGCAAACGTCGGTAGTAAAACATACAAAGAGTCGGTGTTTACAAAAATAAACGATCACATAACTATTTTTGAGTTACCGGACGAACATATATTACATATTGTATGGCATAAATAAACGAAAATATGTATCGAATAATACATATACGTTTAAAGAGTAGAAACTAATATGGCAAACGTTACTATTATATTGACATTTACTTTAACAAGTATTATATTTCTGTTCAAAACAGTAAGATTTAGAAGCTTGGTAGTATTTATTACCACGCACACATAAGAACTGCAACTGTGCTGTATAAATAAAAACGTACGAAAAGTGCAAAAGTTCCTTTGAAATTGGACGTTTATGAACGAATATGGTAAATGATATGGTGCGAGCGCGACACGCGTGTGTGTCACTATACTTAAAAGTGCAAAACAACAAATCAGTTTTATCATTTTCTTAACTAAACTACGGTTTGTTTATATTCGATAAAACTACAAGAACATATTGAAGCTTCCAATAGCAAACACTCGCGCGCGTACCGACATCCCCTAAGTTACCACGTGTAATGTTGTATTAATAATAAATAACCCTTCTACGATGGCATTTATCAATGTTATTTATGAAAATATTAACATAACGTTGTTTTCATTTGTTTTTGACACAAAGTAGCGATTTATAACGGGGATTTCGATAAGTTACGGAGAGCGGTTAGCGAAATCCCTCATGTGTGTACATATACATTTTATATAATTCGTATTTAGCATTGCATATAAATATGCATCAATTTGTATAATGGAAAGTGCTATACAAAAAATAAGTTGGGTAAAATTCTGAAATTAATTAACGTTCTATAATAGGGATTTCTTTAATTCTACACATTGAAGCTACCACTCGCGCTTGTCAAAGTCACGTTTCGGCTTCAACAAATGTATACATTAAATGCCTCCAAATAATTTTTCTTTATAACGACCGTCCGACTTACATAAACCTCCTTGACACAGTTTAACCATACTTCATTAACTTGTTTTTCAAAGAAAATGAACAAAACTCGTTGAAAACATGTGCATCTAAACAGTCGGCTTGTGTGGATAATGGCGGACAGGTCGAAAGCAACCGGCGCACCAGATTAATCGATCGCTTATCGTTCGATTGATAGTTAGATAGTTAGAATTTGATTGACAGCTGGCGAGTTGTCAGTTCTTTAAACATGTTATCGATTTGTTTTTATCTATTGAAAAATGTGTTAATGCCAAAAAAATATAGAACAGTATAAAGCATTTAAAAAAAACAATTGTTATGATAATTTGTGACTTGGAATTCACAAGATTCAAATGCAGTCGGAAATGCCGTACCTTTTTTCGAATACAAATATACATGTTCCTTTCAAATTAGAACGTATGTAATAGTGTTTTCATTTGTGAACTTATTTTTAAGGTGCAGTGTTCATTGGGAAGCGAGACAACATGTTTATCCAACCTGTTCTTCAGAATTTGCCACAAGACAAAGAAGACGAAAACCAGGAACAGTTAAAATAGTATAAGGCACAAATAAATAAGGATACATATAAATATATTTCCATTTGTTAATTTGTGTTGTTGTTGAAGTTAAATATGTTGTGCATTTTGACATCAATCTTAATTTGTAATATCTAACTCTAAATTAGTATAAATTACATTGTTTCCGTGTTTTGCAGTAAATGAAACGCCTACATATATTCGGCTACTGCCGTTTGCATGTTTTGGTTACTGACGTTTGCCATTCTTAAATGTACTACTGACGTTTTCCATATTTGTTTCTAGTCTTTAAACGTATATTTATTATCCGATACATATTTTCGTTTGTTTACGCGAAGACATATGTAATATATGTTCGTCCGGTAACGCATAGATAGTTCTGTGATCGTTTATTTGTGTAAACACCCACTCTTTGTATGTTTTACTACTGATGTTTGCTTCTACAATGAAAATTTGTGTCGAAGTGTTCTCGAGAACAAAAGCAACACGCACAAAGCGTGATATACCTATCGCATGCTTTATGCATGCCTTATTTCCCGCGCTAGGTCGTATGAAAGCCAGAGGACGATAAGCAAAGATATTGACAAAAAACCTACCTGGTGCGGCTATTATCCTTCGTAAAAGACGTTGACTTTTGGGGCCACGTGACAGTTTTTGTTCATTCACAGTGAATGTAAGCATCGTATATTAGCATATAGGTTATTTTTCTTAGTGAAATGTCTTCCGCATGATCGATATAATTTTATATGCAATTACATGGACTCAAATGTACAAAACCTTACCCTAAGTTATTATTTAGATTATTTAGTTTACAATTTAGTGTGGATCCCATTTGAAAAAATCCATTAACAGGCGTGTGTACTTTTAAAGTACGTCCATAATTGGTATATAAACGGAGAAGAATCAAGAACATCTGATGAAAACTTATGTACTCAAATAGTTCAGTCTGACTTACACTTGACACATATTATACACATTGTGCTTGAGGAAGTAAATAACAGATTGTTTCGCACTCATATAAATGAAAAATAGCTAACTGAATAATTGATTTACTTGACTTTTGAAATCCAGTGATATATCAGGCGGATCTGATATGACGTAGCTAAAGCCAGGGTTTTCCGTACAGACGAAACTTACACTAAAATATATCATTTAAAATGATTGCTTACACATTAGCATCGTATCTAATATAGCTAAAAAATGTGAATGTCTCGATGTAAAACAATACATTTAACTAAAATACAAATACAATATGTATAATACATGAGTTTAATCATAACAACAAATGTACGACGCCAATCACAATCAGATTTGTAAGAGTACAAGAACATCTTCGCTTTTTACCTCTTATTTGATATTATTATGAACAAACACAGGAGAACGGTTACATGTGAGCTAGACAATAAAGGCAACATAAGAAAAAAGAAGAAGAACTAAACACGAAAAAAAAAGTAATATAGCATTTCATAGAAAATTAAAATACTTCGACCGAACGTGATCCCTGAACAAATTATTTGCTAAAATGTTATGATCATCTATTAAAAGTACATACACAAGATATATGATTCAGCGCTAGATATAAGGCTGTATATATATATATACACTACATAAGGCATGTATCCAATGCTGCCACCCAACAGTAATATTATTGGTACAACTAAAACATGTAAGACGACCTTTGCTTTGGCATAATGCAATACAATACAAGAATTTAAATACCCTTACATACATTAATACTTTAAAAAGAGGAGAAAAAAGTCTATAGCTACGCATCTGAGTGAATTACACTAAAATGTAATAAATAATCGAGCTTTACGTGAAAACATTAATTAAGTGGTTTATTATTCGGTACCGTTCCCACAATAAACAAACAAGAACACAGAGAAATCACCATTCACACGAATTGCGTTTATGTGTTTAAACTAATGACTGTTCAGAACTTGTTTTATAATAAACAACCATACATAAAATCTGCAAACTCTTATAAATAGGATAAAGAAACTGGAAGATGAAAATTAACATTTGCGGAGGCGGCCGCCAAGAAGAGACGTATAGTGCTTCAGGTGTCATCAGACCGGCCACTACACAAGAGACTGTCCGCACAACTAAGCAAGGTATAATTCATTTGCCACGAAGAATAACGGTGAAACGCCATCTTTGGAAAATTTAAACGAGCGAGTGGCTTCTCTCTAGCCCAGAGGGAGGTCCTGTTAGAAAAAGAAGTCAATATTAATTTAGAGGGCAAGCAAAGTCATACTGGGCTAAGCGAGCCAGAGAGGGAAGAATTCTGTACTGGAGTGAAGGGAGGAAGAGAGCTGACAACTGGTGTTTATATCCGAGGGTGGATAGGAGAGACACCAGTGACCTTCACTGCCGATACCGGTGCTTCGAGGACGGTAGTGTCCAGTCGCGTGTATGACCAGCTGAGCATCAAAGACAAGCCGGTCCTTAAGGGGTCAGTCAAGCTGCGTGGGGCAGGTGGTTCACCAATACGTGAGAGTGGAGTGGGCGAATTTAATATGAAATTAGGCCCATTAAAGTTGACTTGTCAAGCAGTTGTGGCCGACAGAGATGACGAAGTGCTACTATGGCTGGATGTGTGGGCTGGAGAGAAGGACGGACAGGTGGACATCTTCCTTAGCAAGAGTATCATCAAGCTAAAAGGGAAAGAAATCTCATTGATACCGGATACCACGAGGCTACGGAAGTACACTGTTGCGGAAGATGTTGCAATCCCGGGGCTCTCAGAAGTGGTGGTTGATGTTTCTGTTGAACGCGATGAAGCTGATGATAAAGACAAAGAAGAAAATTTAATTATTGAACCCCCAGAGGGTTTCGTACAGCGAAACCCATTGGTAATGGCGAAAACGTTTGTGAACGTTAACAGAGACGTCAGTCCCGTCACTTGTTAAGTAAACGTTTTGCAGCCTTGCTCAACGGGCGAAGCGTTGCGGCACGATGCAGGGATCGGAAAGGCCGAGAGGAAAGATCGTTGTACAGGGGTTATGGCTAATTAAGAAAACGAAGGTGAGCGGAATAACATTACAACGGTGAGGATAGTACAGTTGAAGACAGCTGAAACAGATTGCAGCATTACGGACTTATCGGTTGCCAATGCAAAGGACGTGCCTCCACACCTGAAATCGTTGTTGGACGAATCAGTCGGCTGCAAAACGGAAGAGAACAATCCGTTATAGTTGGGTTGGTCCCCAAGCGAGGAATTGAATAGGAATCCGAACTAAATTGCCATGTAACATTTCCAAAAGGATGTATTGTTGTTTTACTGTTAAAAGTGCGTTTCGTTATTGATAGTTTATCTTAAACCATAACGTTTTGTCTTTAAATAAGATGTTTATCAGTAAACTGTTTTAGTATTTGTTACAATTACCAGTTGAGTGTGGCAACAGGAGTTTTTCCAAAAAGACAAGGGGGTATTGATATGCCCTGCATATAGGAACACTACAGTATCTAACATTTGACTATATTATGAATTAAACTTAACTTACCTGTTGCTGTATGTACTCATGTATTGAATATTTAAGCAGCCATGATTTAATTTGCATGTGAACTTGTTAATTTCACAGAGCATCATACAAACAAAAGACATAGCCGTTTAAAACATTTCATCCGTTTACTGCAAAGTCCACTGTTGTTGTTGTTGTCACTGCATTTGATCTTTTTATGTCATGATATCAAAGTGTGTTCACACATATTAAGCTTACATAATGTTGAGTGATCATACCTTTCCATCTTCGTCGTTTATCTATTTTAATATGCATAAATTAGTACATTTTTCGTAGGTTATTGTCAGACCATTTTAATTTCTGATCCGGTCGCAGCCATTTGTCCTGTTGCATTGTGGTCAGGTTTAAGCTATTGTCTGCAGCGAGTGAACTAAGCATGAAACAAGTTATTTTTACATATGATAAAATCTCTGTTTAATACTTGTTTAAAGTGGTGTATCCATCTTTCTGCGCCCATAGTTTGTTTTACATACATTTTTGTTCAAAATCCAATATGGCGGTGTATTTTTGCGTGATGTCATTTTGAGCGTTCATGACCATTTTTATGGTCGATCGACATCACGATGACCATTTTGTTTGGTCAATGACCCACTTTTTGGGTCGGTACCATTTATTTTGGGTCGATAGCCAATAATTTTGGGGCAGGCGACCAAGAATTCTTGGTTGGGCCATAAAAACTGGTCATCGACCGACCTTTTGGGTCGCTCGAGTATATAAGGGTCCAGAAACTGTGTTAAGCAATTCAGTCCGTGCATAACATTAAGGGCATTGGATCTATCGTCAATCTCCAAATATTCAGAACTTTTGAAGTAATAAAACATTACTGAATTCATATGGCTAGTATTACAATATTAGTGTAACGAATAAAGCTGCATGAAGTTTAAAGGTTACTTGTGTTATTATTATTAAGACATTCCTGACAAGAATTAAGACGGAACAGCTGGCGCGTAGCAATATCATAGCCACACGCTTACCACTTGTGTGTTCTACTAGGAATTGCATTATATTCCACTGATATACCGGAATCGTATTATATACATGAACACACACGTAAAGCTTATTTTTCTCGTAATCATGCAAGGGTTCTGGACATAACCGACGACATTTTAATTCATCGTCATTAAAAATACGTCAACAACTTAAGAAAGTCATCAGCCTTATCAAGGAAATGTGTATTTCTCTTATAAAGTACTTCACAACGTGTAACTAGCTTAAATAGCGTGGATAAAATTGTTTTAGTTTAATAAACCAATCCTGTATACAGCTTAGACAAATACAGAACCGTCTTTATTGGTTCATGTAGGTAAACATTTGCCATACAACATGTTATTCGCATAACTAATAAATGATAAAATACACGAATGTTTCCGTTATAACTGACAAATCCACATGACATTTATTATTGTGTCATTTGAGTAAAGCTCCAGAAGTCACGTCATTGTATTATAAGTTTACGTTTTTCCATGTGGGTAAATGTTCAGTTTTGTTATCGATGTGTTAGCCTTGATGTATTGATATCGTGTCATAGTCATGTATTGGAGCAGTATAAATAAAGAAGTGTGTGCATGTTTGATACGTAGCTTACACCAACGTGATGCTCTTACGAATGTTTACTTACGCAGCATATCCTGAAAAAAAATCGCCGCCTATTCCTATATAAATACAATTCGTCAAGTTATTTAACCTTTAACTTTGTCATTAGTCATGATGTTTTAAGATTTCTTACCACTAATAATAACCATGAGGACACTGCATTACGTATGTAAAACCCGTCTCCCTGCCTTAGAGGTCAGGTTCAGATTGGCCAGGCTATAACTTGTTCATTCATTATTTCGATGTTAAAAGAATCTACCAAACATGATTAACACGAGGAGACGGAATGTCGCCTAATTACTTCAGAGATAAAGGATAGACGAAGAGATAAAAATAAATTGCGCCATCATCAGCTTGTGTTTGACAAAAGCGGAATTTTGAGATAAAAGTAGAATGTGGGGGGGGGCATCCGTGCCCTATTGACTTTTATTTTGATTGTTGACGTCTACCTTATTGTTCTCTTACTAAGTTCTCGCCTTCTATCAGCTAAAGTCTTCAACAATTGCTATCATTGAACTCATGCGAGCGCTTAAGGGGCATCATGGCTCTCTTGTCTTAAAACAATCTAACTTATACTAAGAGGTAATATCAATGAATATCGTATACTAAGTTTAATAATGTACTGTTGAGTTTAAGCTCACCCTTTGATCTTTACACATTTGTGTTTCTAAACATTTTAGATACGTTGAAGTTGGTCTTCGCGTGAAGTGTTTGTCAGTTTGCCTTAGATTTCATGAGACTGCGTGCTCTATGACCTCATTGTATGTAACATAAGTTAGTACAATATAAGTATTACATTGTAATATGAAAATTGTACATGTATGCTTAAGGTACCTGCTTGTATCCTCATATCTGGGCATTCTGCGAGTAGCCTCAGGGTATTATTTTAAATTGCATCACAATATGGAACACTAGTTTATAACTTGGAACACAAACATTTTCACAGTGTATTCCTTTATTTTTTCTTGATTTTTAATTGTTTTTGGTTGACCAGCGCGTATTACATTTGGAGAAATTGTACAACCATACGGGTCAAATTTATTTTTATATATACATTTATTTCCACATTAACTTGGATACAACAGTGTGTCAATTTTTTTTAGATGCGTATACTGGCCATTTAAATCAGATTTAAGGGGGCGATAATGACACACTCTTAATTCGATTTACAACTGATTATAATTTTCTTCAAAGTTGAACAGTATTCCATACACTAATAGCTTTGTTTGTTATATCGCATTTCAGTACTTACTCTAAATTTGTCAAGGATTACACGTTGCTTTCTCAATACAATTGCTCAGAGGTTCAAATTTATTGCATTAATTAGAACCATGATGTACGTTTGCTAAATATCAAAGTCGTTAAATAACATATACGTTGATAAACAGATACAATATTATTCCACGAACCATGTTCAATTTCCCTTCCCCCATTCATTACGTCTCGGAAAACGCACAACATTCATGCACTAGAACGCAAAATTGACATGATTCAGTTAAAGTTGAATGCCGACGTTGAATACCTATTCATTCGTAAGTTTGTTTTACAGCAATAAACGAGTTTACGGTCAATCTTTATTGTAACATTTACAAAACAATATAAATTGTATATTGTACTTGGTGATAATATCCGATTATGATTTAAATATTAGACCGAACAAAAATAATATAAACGTATTATGTACTACGTTGTCTGTATACGCTATTTAGCATGAGAACAGACCGCGCACGTGATGAGTTTATTTCCGTCGTATGGTGGACACTGCAGTGCACCGCACCTAGCCTTCACAAAATACAACAAGGCCCCATTCTGGTCACCGGAATTGCTCCCTTGTACAACCGTTGCCTCTGAATCCACGCAGATAATTTTTTTTGCTGCCGACGTGACCGTTATGCGATGTCATCAGGTTACCGTGGTACTCAAGTTTCCATCCGTCAAAGCAAACATTCCTTCCTGGTATCATCAAGGTCGGTCCTCTGGATTTACACGCTGCACAATGAACCTCGTTGTTATGGAGATGCGTCCAGATATTTGCCGACGAGGTCTCGTATTCTGCACCATATATTAATCCAACATCGGATGCAGTTGGATTTCCGTTAGCCCAGATTGGTTCCTTAGGAAGACACAGATAGTTAACACCACTTCCAACATGCTCAAAGTGTGTACCTCCCACAAATCCGTCATATATGAACGACGCTGAAGTTTGACAAGAATCTCGGCCCCAACGCGTTAACACGGATCCAACTTGATCTTTAATTTCCTCCGTAAGTTTAGTACTTTCTGCAATACAGAGAACATTACGATCGAGGTCATTAACACATATTAAAGCTAAAAGCATTGGATATCGTACGATAAATTTAAAAATGATACTTTCTGCGTTCAAAGAAGAACCTTTATTTTTATGCCAGTGATTCCAATGGGCGTTTTAGCTAGGTCCGTTTTGTTCTAAATTGTTGACGCTTGATTTGTTTGCCCAAAATAAGAAACACATATAAAAAATAAATAAAAAAAAACCACATACAATGATAACACATGTCACAATAATACGTGTAAATTGTTCCGATATTTTGTATTAATTCAGTCAAAATCCCCACTTTTAATGTTTGAATTGACACTTTACAAACTAAATTTTAACATATATATGAAGAGAAAATAATATAACAAGTTCAATGTTAATATCACCATATCATTATCACGTTGATAACATTTATAAAATTCAGTACATTATATGCTATAAATATACTACTAAAATGATATATCAGCTTTATTAGTACGACTACCATTTTAATTAAAATGAGTTTTCACATACCGTCCAATTTCCCGGCCGACTCAGAAGCGCTGTCAGGTCGTTGCTGTATGCGCTCCACGTTAAACTCTATCCGGACCATCTTCTCAAGGAGTTGTTCCTCGTAATGAAATCGGGAGCACTCTGGTTCCCGGTCAGCCCTGCACTCCACTGACTGTACGTACAGAAAAACCAAGACACAAACTGCGCTGGTATCAAACATTTTCAGAATGGAAAGCTTCGTGGTATTACTGGGGTATTAATGGGTATCTGTTATATACAGGAGACATCCTGCTAAGAAGTATTGGCATCTTCTAGAACTGAAATGTTAGACAAATATTTACAGATATACACGCCAAGAACCATTTGGCAGAGGAGTACACTTAAATCATTGTTCCAAGTATTTACATTACGGTAAATGCCCCAATACATTCATCTGGATGTTTAGACGCATTTTCGAGAAAACCAATCTCCTGAAGATTGATTTAAAATGAGCAATTGCTGATACTGGTTTTTCACTTTATTTGATGAGAAATGTGCAACTCTGTTCATCTATCGTTTTTATTGCAAGATGTAAATGTGTAAGTCGGGTAAATATAAGTAACTGTCTCGTTCCAAAAAATAAGCAACAATTATCAGAAATGTAAATGTTATAACATTATCTTACGAGAAATGGAAGACCGAAAATTATGTATGTTCTAGCATACATTGTCGACAGAAAATCGTGTCTGCAGAACGCACATAGTTCGTGAAGTGGGTTAAGTGTAAACTACAAAAAGTTATAACTCTGTCTTGGACAAACTTCATAGTTGAATCATTACAATCTAAGTGGAACTTTATTACAGCTTCCAAGTCCTCAAATGTGACCTAATTGTAATACAACTAAATCGCAATATTGATTATCTTGACTTTATCTATGCACAGTTTAAAAAAGCGTCGATGAAAGTCGAAAGCAATGTTAGCAGGTCAGAATTTCTACAATTGTTTTATTGTGAACTAAGCTGCGCGCAATAGAGCCACCATGGCTCTCTTGTTTGTAATGGTAATCTTTTCAGACATGCTCTGCAGTTATTCGTATGTCTGAGATAAGAAATAAATAACACCCGACATAGTACAAATGTCGGTCAGGATTGGAACAAAGAAAGCAAATAAAGAACCTTCAAATAACACTACCACGTTAGGCAAAACGGGAAGTACTACCACCATATGAAAAGTGTCGCAATTCCTGATACGCTGTATAATCAAATATATTAATATTCATTTTTGATCGAGAGCAAATTGGCCACTTTAAATACAGAGACTTATACTTTTATATTTTATGGAATCTATAGTACATAATACTTTTTGTAACATTAATGCTCGGTTCAGGCACAACTTAAATATATTAAAATGTACTCCGGAGTGCCTTTAAGCGTATTTTCCGTACCCGGTGTACATTGTTGTATACTTACCCGGGTACTTTTTAGTAGTACCTCAGCCGACAACGAGTAATTGAGCATTATGTATGGTATGGACAGTTTCACGAAATAATGCTTATTAAAACGAGTTGTTTATATGCCTGAGCCGTTTCACGACAAAACATATATGATTGATATATGTTTGCACATCTCTTTTCAAATTTAATTTCAAAATAAAAATAAAAAATAATCAGCCTTTTATGCCGTTACCAAAACTTCATTTACGTGAATCCATCTTTGAAGCTGGATGTGTGTTGTTATCACTGATGTAATTAATATAGGTTTTGTCGTGGAACTGTCTATCTTCATTCTGAGAAAATACCGGAAACCTTTATGCGGAGACTCGCCAAAGCTAACTCAAATCGTAGTTACCCGTTAAGTTCAAGACTACATGTACCATAAAACGATGTTAATCCAATATATTAATAACCTTACGGACAATTCAATTTGACATATATATATATATATATATATATACTTATATATGGTAAGCGATGCAACGCACTAGAACAAAATTAACACAATATTGGTTCTTTCTCTTTCAATCAAGTTTGTAAATGAAGCAAACATAGACTGTCACGACATTAGGAAAATTCGGAAATGGAACCGAACGCTAAATTACACTCTTCTGTTCTGTTTAGAATGCATGTGTTTAGAGCACGCAGAAGACCTATATCCCACAAAGCCGGAAATCACTCATTTTTACATCACTTACGAACAGCTCATTATGTAAATCACAATTATTTGAATTAAAATAACATATTTAATTTTATTGCAGACGTTACTGAATGTAAAATTTGTGTAATGTACAAATTAATATGTTCTCCATTTAAATGAAATCAAACAGGTTTTCGACGTCGTAATATTACGAACACAAACAGGATAAGTACGATACATGATATGTAACGTTCAGTTATATAAATAAGCTTTCAAAACTTCAAACACATAAATAATAAACAATACATACATAATACTGACTCTTTGCAATTGGAACATCTTGTCGGACAGCCACATTTTTCTTTTGTATATCGAATACGAATTGAATAGTTATTAAGTTTATTGTATGCCGCCATTTCAAAACACAGGAGAGTACGTATGAAAAGACACATTTATGGAAGTTAATTTTTACTTCACAATATAGCATTAAAGTGCATTGTTAAAACTTTAACTAAACTTGTCTTTTGCTTTGGTACGATTTTATCAATATTTTGCTTTATGAAATATATGTTAATCCTTTTAATCAATAGTATCGTATATAAAGATGCGTACTCCAATTGTTTTTTCCCCCAGAATCGTGAGTTTTTGGAATCATATGGAGCTGCTTTGGATGTTTATGTTGTGGAGTCAGGTTTATAAGTATCCAGTTCGAGCTCATTTACATGTAAATGTCTAACAGCAAACTGGACTTATATCACATTCAAGAGGTTAAGACAACATAGTCTAGTAGGAACGGAGGTCCACGGTGCATGATTGGAAGGTTTTTATTTAATATGCTGATGATGTTCTTAATTGTCTTGGGTAAAAGATTTGTGTTGTGTCCAAGAACAAAAGTGTTCCCATGGGGTCTAAATCCAAGATGGCCGCCAAGATGGCCGACCAAAAACCTTGAAAATACCATTTTTTCGCAAATGAGACCATCAACATATATTTTCCTCGATTTTGGTAAGCTTTTTAATTTAAACAATTAAGAACATATTATTCTTATTAAACACATTCATGTTTTGGTGAAATATTATACATTTAATAAAAAATATGACTAAAGATATGAAAAAAGGTACAAAACATGTGTTTTTTTGCTTATGACATGTTTCAATTTGTACCTGAAAAGCAGTTTAGATACAAATATCATCCTAACTACATTTATGCACACCTATGGGACTAAGGAATATAATAATAAAATATTTCATGTGAATATTACCAATAATTGTGATATATAAGACAAGAAAAGTGGGTGGGGTAAATGACAAATGTGAAGGAAAACTGTCTAATGTGCATGCTGGTATATTTTGAGATGTACTAGCCTTTTTAACTTGTTATGTTTATGTTGGTGGGTCTTATTTAATACTTATAAGTGCATGATTATTGTTTTTAAACATAAAATACATTTCTCTTACTGAATATAGTAAAAATCAAGAAAAAAATATCATTTATCAACAAAGGGTACTTAAATCTCTCACATTAAGCACTCGTAGAAAAGTGGGCTCAAGGTGCATGATTGGAAGGTTTTAATTGAATATGTTGATGATGTTCTTCATTGTCTTAGGTATAAGAAAACCTTTATTCCCACGAAAATTTTTGTTCCCATGGGGTCTTAATCCAAGATGGCCGCCAAGATGGCCGCCCAAAAACCTAGAAAATACAGTGTTTTCACAAATAACACAAACAACATGTAATTTCCACGACTATAGTCAGGTTTTTTAATTTTAGCAATTGATAACATATAAGTCATATAAAACAAATAAGTTTTTTTTTAAATTGAATACATTTAATGAAAAACATGATTAAATACACGAACTATCTTTACAAAAAACTAGTTTTGTTTGGCTTAAGACATGTTTTAATTTGTACCGAAAAAGCAGTTTAGATATTATTATTATGCAAACTACATTTATACACAACAACTTATACATATAATATTAATCATTAAAGATGAATATGATCCATAATTGTGGTATATAAGACAAATAAAATCGGTGGGGTAAATGAGAAATATGAAGAAAAAATGCCCAATGTACATGTTGATATATTTTCAGATATTTTAGCCTTTTATAGATGGAATATTCATCTATACGGATTCGTGTTGATACTGATAAGTGAGTATATGTGTGTATACAGTGCATGCAGTTAGAATATACATTTAACTAACTCATAAACGTATTATTAATGTAAAAAAAGGAAAAAAATATCATATGTGCACAGAAGAAACGCATTAACATATCTCCCATTGAAACAAAGAGAGAGGTAAAAAGGGGGAGAGGGTTAAGCGCTTACCTCGTTTACTTAAACATTTCATACATTTCATAATACACAAGTGTGAGAAAAACTCAAAATGACAAAAACGGAATCAAAGTCTGTATGTATATACAGGCATAACAATAAATTTACTTTTACCCAAGTGTCAAAAAGGTGTGCTGTGCATTTATCTATTATTGTTGTGCAGTTTTCGGCGAAAAAGGAACAATAACAAATATTCCAGCTATTTTTTTTTCAATTTAACCGGTACCATTCACATGTCCCTGTGTGACACAGGACAGGAAGTTTGTGACGAGACCATACCATGCGTGACTCTGTTCCCAGTGTAGGACCTGGTTGTTTAAAACTTTTGGATCAAGCTTTTTATGTGACTAAGGGATTAACTGACTGTTAAAGTTATGAACAACCATAACCTGCCCAGCTGATCATACACCACAATGGTGTGCATGAACTAATTTGAATCGCTTGCACAGCCATTGATCACAGGCGCCACCTCTTTCTGGTGATGCATTAACAAATGTTGCAGAAATCAATAAGATGAGTAGAGTTTTGAAAATCGGGTCATGTAGTGCGATTCAGCGAAGTTTCATCAATCCTTAAAATGCACAGAAATATGAAATTGCTACCCACCTATTATATCAGAAATGCCAGTGCACAGTTGCTTTTCATATATACAACTTGTTACCACAATATACTAAAGCATGCTAATAACGTAAATGGTAAATGAAAAAAAAACATGCCCTTGTGACATCTGTGTCGGCGTACAAGAAAATCCAAATAATGCTAACTTCATAGGCGTAGAAAATTGTGACCTATCATTATCATCAACAATTTTTTAACAATAAGCTTAAGATATCGCAAGTTCTCTGCATGTATATACACGTAATTAAAGGGTTAATCTGCCCTTTAAAAAATATGCATACAAAATATATGGTAAATATGCTTAAACATCGCTCTTTATTGATTGAATGATAGAATGACGTTTGCATTATATTCTTAAATTGTTTTGCAAAGTGGTTTCATCTGTTTGGTACCACTTACTCAATTACGATTTGTTTAATTGTGCATTTCATAAATAAATAAAGGTGTGAAACTCATGCGTCAGAGAGAAGTTGCGAGATTCAGTGTTTTGATACGTTATTAAACATATAAAACATACAGTGTACAGTCTTTTTTATGCCCCCCGAATGTGGGCATATAGTGATCGCACTCTCCGTCTGTCTGTCCGTTGTCCGTCAGTCTAAAATTCCGTCAAACCTTTCGTTTAGGTTTTGCGTTTATGTTTTGAAAAATGTAGAAAAAGGGGGCATATGTCATCCTATGGTGACAAGCCTTGTTTATTCACAATTCTGACTTGGTTTAACTGAGATGGCGCATTGTTTTAAAACTAAGTTATTTGAATGGAATAGGTGTATGTTCTGTATATTTTTGGGATAACTAACTTTTGTTGAGGAGTAATGAACAATTGATACAATTACCCAAATAAAAGCTACATGGATATAATACTGTGATACTCCTGCGAACTATGATGTATCGTGAATTGGTGCCATCTTATGATCTTAGCGCCACCTCCATGGCATTGGCTCCCGCGCTGTTCGAAAATACAAATATCACGGTACCGAACGTAAGCGGGATTGGTTAAAAGATGTGTGGCGGCCCGGTTAGCTCAGTCGGGAGAGCATTCGCCCTGTAAGCTAGGGGTCCCGGGTTCGAGGATTGGCCGCACACTTTGCACCACCCGGCGACACAGCACATCTTAAGTATATCGGCAATTCTTTAACTTGAATGTGTTAAAAGCAACTGTTTGATGTCATTACTGATATAAAATGTGGACTTTTTTCTTCACACAGGCAAAATAAGCGATCCGTTGCTTAGATTTTCAACACAACTTATAAAGGTCTGCAAGTTTCCAATTTGGTTGCGATTCTTTGGTTCAAAACAGCACCATGTCGTAACTTATAAAGCTCCTCACGTTTCAAAATTAAAGGTGGTTGTATATTTTTGTACATAAATTGATTAATTATTCTTCGCAGAATCGCACTGCATTGCCCACTTTTTCAATTAAGACGAAATCGGTCGAAACTAAACAAACAATTTATTAAACATAATCACTTTCTAGAATTTGCAACATTTTCAACAACTTCTGTTTCCTACAACATGAGCGTCGCAGACAGAAATTAAACAAAAAATTAACAATATTGTGGTTTGCGAAATGTGATTGGAGCCTTTGACAGACCATTTCTACCTATAATCGCCCTTTTGGTAGATGAGCATCTGTATGTAAAAATGAAAGATTTCCATGTGCTTGATGTTCCTAGCATAAGTGACGATAACAAGATGTTTTGAACATTTTGACACGATGCCCCGGTTTCGCGCACAAAGCATTCATATTCAGTAATTCTAATGCTGCAATGTATATATGAAAAATACCTTTGCGAAGTGTGTGGCTTCTTTGAGACAGTGGATACCCCATGCAGCCCAATCTGTTAACTCCTTTAACGAGACCGGACATAGAGCGAATGGACTAAAACGTGTTGCTTACAAAAAACTTCTTTAAATAAGTAATGGCTTAGTATTTTTGTATGTTTTCTTAAATTAGTTAACAATATATTTAATAAAAAAGATGTTAATGTAAGACAAAGTAAAAATATGTAACTTGATATACTAATGTAACTTGATATCGATGGTCCCCATTCAAAATGCCGAACTTACAAAAACGCAACTTAAGTTAACAACATTATAAATTATGTCGACGATTATTTTTTGCAAAGAACATAAAGTAAACAGACAATCAGAAAAAAGTANTCAAGTGAGTTAATTTGGTAGAAGTGATCAAACCGACTCTGGGTCCACACATAATGTAGACGCGGGAGGACCTCATAAACTTCGAAATACACACACACGCACACACTGTTTTGGTTGACCAGCTCATTTAGATTTAATCTACTAACATTGATCGAGTGCAATAAGATGCATATTGACCAATAACAAAAAGGAAAGTACAAGTACAAAAACGATAATAAAATTTCATAATTTATAAAAACGAAGAGGTTGTCTGACAATTGCGTTTTATGCAGCGTATCAGTTTTGGTAAACAGGAATGGTACTCCCCTCTTAAAAAAACATCAACACAAACAAATCCTAAGTAGTGGTTTGTAAAACAATGACACCGTTTGTTTCGAAATAAGTATGTTTTTTTTTGGACAATATATATTAAGTGATAACTTACAGCAGTGTGTGTTATTTGCTCAATGTGAGAGATGATAATGCATTCCCTCTGTGCACATATGATCTTGTTTTCCTTTTTTACATTAATAATACTGTTATGAGTTAGTTAAATGTATATTCTAACTACATGCACTGTATACACACATATATTCACTTATCAGTATCAAAACGAGTCCGTATAGATGAACATTCCATCTATAAAAGGCTAAAATATCTGAAAATATAACAACATGTACATTGGGCATTTTTTCTTCATATTTTTCATTTACCCCACCGATTTTATTTGTCTTATATACCACAATTATGGATCATATTCACATTAAATAATATATCATTCTATGTATAAGTCTCGTTGTTGTGTATACATGTAGTTTGCATAATAATTACATCTAAACTGCTTTTTCGGTACAAATTAAAACAGGTCTTCAGCCAAATAAAACTAGTTTTTTTGTAAAGATTGTTCGTGTATTTAATCATGTTTTTCATTTAATGTATTCAATTTCACAAAAAAACGTTTTTCTTCATAAGTCTTATATGTTATCAATTGCTTAAATTAAAAAACATGACTAAAATCGTGGAAATTACATGTTGTTTGTGTTATTTGTGAAAACACGGTATTTTCTAGGTTTTTGGGCTGCCATCTTGGCGGCCATCTTGGATTAAGACCGCATGGGAACAAAAGCTCTCGTGGAAACAAAGATTGTCTTATACCCAAGACAGTGAAGAACATCATCAACATATTCAACTAAAACCTTCCAATCATGCACCTTGAGCCCACTTTTCTAAGAGTGCTTAATGTGAGAGATTTTAGAACCCTTTGTTGATAAATGATATTTCTTTCTTGATTTTTAATATAATCAGTAAGTGAAATGTATTTTATGTTTTAAAACAATAATCGTGAACTTATAAGTATCAAATAAGACCCACATACATAAGCATAACAAGTTAAAAATGGCTAGTATATCTCAAAATATACCAGCATGCACATTAGGCAGTTTTTCTTCATATTTGTCATTTACCCCACCCACTTTTCTTGTCTTATATATAACAATTATTGGTAATATTCACATGAAATATTTTATTTATATATTTCCTAGTCCCATAGGTGTGAATAAATGTAGTAAGGATGATATTTGTATCTAAACTGCTTTTCAGGTACAAATTAAAACATGTCATAAGCAAAACAAACACATGTTTTTTGTACCTTTTTTCATATATAGAGTCATATTTTTTGTTAAATGTATAATATTTCACCAAACAATGAATGTGTTTAATAAGAATAATATGTTCTTAATTGTTTAAATTAAAAAGCTTAACAAAATCGATGAAAATATATGTTGTTTGTGTCCTTTGTGAAAAAACGGTATTTTCAATGTTTTTGGTCGGCCATCTTGGCGGCCATCTTGGATTTAGACCCCATGGGAACACTTTTTTTCTTGGGAACAAAAAATTTATTTTACCCAAGACAATTTAGAACATCATCAGCATATTAAAAAAAAACCTTCCAATCATGCACCGTGGACCTCCGTTCCTACTAGACTAACAGTACAGTTTGTAACAGATTACTTGAACGCGTTCAGCATATAATTTCAAGAGATCCTCTTATTGTAAATCTCTTTGTAATACCACAATTGTTTCATGTTTTGCATGATATTTAGCAAAAAAAAACATGTATTGACTTGATTTGATTTCACTGCAGCGTAATCCATGTACTATATATCTGTTGTGTAGCACAACATCGATATCATGCTTGTTTTGATTTGCAAAATGCATATTTTTTAGCATCCACCAAAGGATGCTTTCGTTGCGTGTTTCGATAAAGATTATTTTATCAATATTTATACTGATTTAGTGGTTTGCTCAAATAGGCCTGCTGTATTGAAAGCTCGAGATCACCCTTGAAGTCTTAATAAATGTCCACTCTTAAAGGTAATTTGAATGAACATCTTTCCAATCTCGGGTATTTAAGAAACTTGGTCATGTGTTGTCGTTAGATCATAGTAAAGAATCACATTATTTAACACTACTAATTACGTTTGTTTTGCCCATAAAACCTAACATGTATTCCAAACATGGGTCTCAATAACATATTCATACAAAAATGGTTCCGCTCCGTTTAAAAGTATGACCAACAGGCGACGCCACGGTTTTCCTGACAAAACTTAAGAAAGCTCTCGAGTAATCTCTAGAGTGTAGTACTTTTCATTCGTGTAAGGTAAGGTTCATAAATCGTTACGTTATATAACACAGAAACTAAAACAAGGTATCGCATGTTTTATTTCATTTATGCTGACCAACGCACGCAAGTTCCAGTGCTTCTTATTCACTATGTGGCCCTTTTATGTGCCCTCAGTTTGTATGGCTCCATGACAACCAAGCTACATGAATAGCTAGTAGTTATCAATAATTGGTGCATATTTGTCATGCTTTTCACGACTTATCCCAGATTAAGACAGGCTCTCATAGGTATTTCATTACAATATTTAGACAAAAAATCCAACTCGATTTGATGCAGATCTTTGATAACGTAGCCTTGTCGAATGATGCCCTTATACGGTAAATTCCGAATGCTAATATAAACTTACCGTCATAAAAGTAACATTTAATATAAGTAATAAACCGTCTGCAACATAAAACATGGTATATATTGCCTAACATATATAGAAGCAACATTTACCTAGCACTATTGATCGCGTTAAGAACGCATTACGCGATTGTAGTTTTGTATTACAGTTTAAGCTTTTGTGTGTACAAGCGTCACGCTTTAGTTATCCTGAGTAAAGTAAGATAAGTTTCAATAGATGTTAGACGGGTTTAATGCATCTATTTATATTCATTTTAATCAATGTAATCAATTGTTTTGCTCTTGCTTTTTAGTGATACTACAATGAACGTCAATAATCAAAATCTTTGAAAATGTATCAGTTGATGTTGCTCGCTGTTATACGAGTAGATTAAATTATTATTTACCGCTTAGAATATTTATCCATATAAGGGCCCCTCCTTTTTCTTGTATACATTAATGATATTGCGCGCGATATTCACTGCCCTGTTCGTTTATTTGCAGATCTTTCTACGCTATATATAATCGCTCCTGTTGATGCGGCTACTCATCTGAATTCCGATCTGGCACAAATCCATTACTGAGCTAATAAGTGGTTGGTTAACTTCAATCAATTCGAAGCGAAAGTCTGCACATCTACAAACAACATTTGTCAAGTCCTGGTTGTAATACAAAGCGGGGTATTTATACCGATGACAAGTTAATTTTCACGGGTCACTTTATTCACAGCTCGAGGATAATTAGTTTTATTTCGTACCAATTCTCCAAGGAAACGTGTCAAAAGATTCGTGATTTATTACGTGGTATTAGAGAATATTTACGGCGAGACATGGCATTGGCCTCCATACATTTGTCCCAGTCAGGGGTGTTATTTGGGTTGTTTAAATACATCGGATACATTTTTGTTTATTAAATTGTAAATTTGCTTAACAATAAACAAATTCATCCTGAAGGATTCTTTCAACCATTGGTACCACTGGAAGATGATCTTTTTCAGAATCAACCATATTATTTTGGAAGGTTATGGCACATATTTATCATTATGTACTTGTTTCAAATCCCAATAACTTCAAACTGTATCTATTACGTGTATTTAGTGTCATGAAATGTAGTCGATTATATTATAATAAAAACATTCAAACGAAAGGTAAACATAAAACGAAACATTATCTTTATATAAATTAGTCCATACATTTTATGCATTTGTGCATTTGTAGATATAAATTGTTCTTTTTGAATGGCAGTGCGTTATTTTTAATATTAAAGTTCCCTGAGATTTTACTTTATATGAGGAAATATATAAGATGATAATTATGACATATACACGGAAATTGCCATATTATCAAAATATTTTATTAATTTTACGGTGTAAACAAAGTAGGCCACTGTGATATTGTGGTATGCGTTGAGATCTCATACATTTCGCCGGCATTGAAGAGGTCAATTGTTGGCGCAGCAACTTATTTACGACATCTGTTTATAAAACGTGAAAAGGAGACAGTAATTAATAAAGTTATTATTGATGAACATGGATTACCAATAGTTGTCAATGATACATTTAACAGTGCAAAACAAACATTTTTCATGTCATGTTTTAATTAAGTATATTTAGAAAATGTATTCCTTTATTAGTGTTATTCTATCATTTTATGCAGAACTACTGTCATTTACAATAAATTGATTTTCTCATTCAAAGGATATGATACCCACGAGCTCGCATCATCCAGTGAACAATGTTTGTATTGTGGAAAACTTACTCAAGTTAAGACTGATGGGGCTTTCCTTGTAATTAAAATAGTTAATACCATTTTTCATGTTTAGTCATTCAGCAACATCTGTTACCAATTTGTTTCTTTCCATTACTTAATATATCTTTTCTCTGGCTTCTAGAACTAAAAAACTTCTTATTAAAGTATCGTATTGTTAGCTTAAGCTGAATTTACAAAAGCATTTTTCTTCAAATTGTTGAATGACCTACATGCGATATATTGTATACGTTTTATACAATCCTGATAAGTGCAAACGCATGAAAGCCTCAACTATATTTGAACTATATTTGACAAACGGCCACTACATATTTTTATGCTTATGGATAATTAGCATCGAAACAATTGCACTGCTTTGAGCGCGTTTTGATTGACTAACATCACACGAATGTTATGCCATAAACAACTCACATTAATACAAATCAATATGGCGACGACCTATCTACAAACCTACGCCCGTAGCTGAAAACAAACGAGCAGCTATGTCAGTGTCATTTAGCGTCAAGTTATATACTTATCTTCTGGCGAGTTACTCTATAAAGTTTGACGTTATGAGATTAATGGTTGGTTTTGTGCGTTGGTCGTATGAATAGTGATTTAGGGTAAAATCGAGTGGATATTTTAAAAGGGTCGAATGTGATTATTCAATAAGGTCATGTAATTTAAAACAAATTTTTATGTATTTCTGTGTTTAAGGTGTTTAAATACTTAGTAGGAATAAGACAAGATATTTCCTATATATATGTATCAGCAAATTGTGGTTGTGGCAAACATAGGCGGAGTTTGAACCCGCACGTGAAGACATAACCAAAACGGCAACACACCAATTATTTAAAGATCCCAGATGTAATAAATCCTAATCAATAAGTCTTAGATAGTATTTGAAGACTGTTATACGATACAAGTGAATATAATTTAGTATGTACGCGGAGACGTTCTTTTCCCAGACTGTACAACTCAATAATAATTTATAATTTAATATAACGATTACAAAACTCGAGGCAAATCACATATATACGTGTATAAGTCATGCTCGCAAACTAAATTTGCAGTTGCTGGCTACTGAACACAAAAAAATCCCTATATCTACAGTAAATATCTTGATGATTGTTGGTTTTTGTTTCCATAAGTTTCATGCTTCCTAAATGAACGATTTCAATTTAAAAGCAGTATGTTCATAACAGCTCTTGCTCAAATAACAGCACAAATAATATAAAATGCTACGTAATGTTCTATTTTGTTTCATTATTCCTATATATAATGGCTGCAATCATTGGCATGTTGCTATATATGTTTGTCGCCCTCCTTCTTAATCTCTTAAAATAAGAAACTGTAATACAATTACTCGATATTTTATCTTGGCTGAAGAACCATGTATGAACACAAGTCGAGTTGTCATTTTCTTCCAATTTTCACAATTATACGGAGTATAAAATTTATTATTCAACGCCCCATGCGTTTCACGTCAAACAATTATTATCAACCATAAGGCAATACTTTGCTGTAGTGGTCCTGCCCTGTACATTTATTTAGATTACATGTCTATTTATCTGAATATAGGGTTTTTGAATTTATCATATACATTCTATTATCTAGAGGTAAACGTGATTGCACGTGTACATGCGTTGATACATTGGTCCATTTAGAATGTATGTCATCCTGTCTGAATGATACGTCTAACAATTGCTCATGCTTGTCAGTGTGTGTTTTCATGTAAATAAAAACACCATGTATTGTACACATATATATTTGGCATTACAACTGTGTTGATTGTTCGCTTATGACTGTGTTTTACATCCTTAATGATTTAGATTGTGTATCGAACTCCAAAACCGAGGTTTGTTACATACATATGTACTAAATTGTCCTTGATAGTACATAGAAAACTGTTTACAACCTAACCAAACAATCGGCGAGTTGAACACTAACTCGTTTTAAAATGAGAAGCGATATATTGTTGAAGTTTTTGAGCAAAATACGGTAATGATCCACATATATTTAAACGGAAAACATACAATAAAACTCTATTAGGAGAGACATTCTTGTTCTTACATACTGTTTTTGTAACATAAAAAAAACACCACATCCAATGACTACAGATTGGATGCACAATACATAATGGATTTTGTATCTTTAAGAATCTAATCAGTTGATTTCACATTTAAAAAGAGTGAACATGTATCATGGTCAGCTTTAGTATTTGCTTTTCATTTCAATAATACAACTTATTATATATAATTAAGTGGACCTTATTACTACGTTCTAGATATTTATGTTTTTGACAATTTTTGCTTTTGGACATGTTGAGAAGCACCCAATTAACCACAAAACATTCCCTGTTTCTTTAATAAGTCAAGTTGACAATGCATTTTATATTAATTGTGTAAGATACAAACTTGTCGACAACATCGAATTTACCAGTGGAAGCAACATAGATCTCTTCAAAGGCCTGCTGTGTTGTCTTCGATTAGTTGGTTAACCTAATAGTTAAAGTAAATTGTTTGGCTTGTGCCAACACATGCTTATATTAAACACTGAAAAAATCTACAATTGGTCTACCGAATCCTTCCATTGTAATCAGCCACTCGTCCATTTTGACCTACATCAGTATTTGTATGCCAACATATTGCTACGTTCGATGAACCAAGAGTTATCAAGTTATTGGCAATTATTGTTGCAAAATTGTTCCAATCACGTAGTATCTCGGAAGAATGCCGAGTTGAAGATTTTACACAGAGATTAATTAAATCCAATAGCTTATTATTTCATGGAGAAACATGGGGTGAATAGCAAATTTAGAGACTCTTATTTCCAATGACTTATTATCAATCATACTCAAGCCCCATGTTTCTCCACCACATAATATATCTCATTTAAAACATATGAGAACGGAGTTCATTTCGTATTTTCCATATGTCTAATGTTATAGCTTAATTGTTTAAAGGTGGGTTTTTATAAGTTAAACGATATGATTATTGTGTGACATAGCAACATGCCACTAGTGATATATATAGGCATAGATAACTTATTTGAGTTTTGTACGTGTGTCAAAAGACATTATAAAGCGATATTAGAATGCACAATTTAAACGTCTGTTTCGACCTCAAACATTCTTAGAGTGTATTTGTTTACACTTTAAAGGGACCTCTTCACGGTTTGCTGAATTGACAAAATTGAAAATAAATGTTTCAGATTTGCAACTGTTCGTTGTTGTTATGTTATTTGCGAGTTAACAATAATACTAAACATTTTCAATGCATTAAAATATCCATTATATGCATCTTTTGACGATTTAGAAATCTGAAATTTATAAAACGTTACAAACGCGAAACGATTGAATAATTTGGAAAGTTCTGTTGTTATCGTTATATTTTCTGGCACTGCCTGGATTGCTTATCAAAAGTATGAAATACACCATAAACTATAATCTCACGGATGGCCGAGTGGTTTAACCGCTAGACTTTTAGTCCAAGGGTCAGTGGTTTGAGCCCAGTTGTAGATAAAAGAAATCTTTCTTTAACTGTATTCTTGTTTTATTCTGGAGCTTTTGAGTTCCGATATTAACATTTATACATTTAAAGCATTTAATAATAAATAAAAAAAACATTCCAAAATCTATGAACAAGTCCCTTTAAGTTTGTTTATTTTTTATGCTTCTTGCAAGTGTGCGTTTCATTATAAACTTAAACCGTGCTAACTTATTTTCACAGTCCTCAAAGCAAAACCGGGAATGATATATATTTACTTTTTATATCAATAAAAATATATATATATATATATATATATATATATATACATGTGAATTCCAAAACCTGTAGCTGAAGCCATCATATACCAATGTACTAGTGTATAATGCTCCCAGTTGATTTACGTCCACATGTTGATGTTAGTAAAAACATTCATTCAATCAGAGGTTAGTTCCCTCTGATGTTGTGATACCTGTTTCTTCCTTTTGACGTTTAAGTTGGTATTGATACAGATTACTAGCTTGTGTTTGATTGAAAGATTATTCAAAGCACGAGAGTAATTTTTTTGTTTTCGTAAAGAATTATTCCAAGGAACAATACAATTGCGTCAATCCCTTTGTGCGAAAAGTCTGAATCATATACTTGCAGAGTTAATTTATGTTTCGATCTGGCGCAATAAGAGCTTAAGTCAGTTGGATTCAGTTATCACAAAGTTCCTTTCAATAGTCGCCACCACAAAACTGATTTACTAGCTAAGATTTTATTAATGGCTTTAATTTGGGTTACATTGAATCTGTCTTGGGATTCCGTAGACCAAAGGTCATTACTCAAACACATATAGAGTGTCTTCATAGTTATACTCTTTAATACGCGAAGGTGAATAGTTCAAAGTTTCCGCGAAAATTCCTTATAATAATTGGACATATAAAGCCATTCAACCAATCTCGTTATAATGACATTCTTCGTAACAAATATGTTTAGAACAAATTTTATGATCATATTAGATCGAAATAACAGCGCAATGGCTTGAACAATCTCGTATTGATTATTGACAGTATGTTTCATAAAAGTATTATAGCTGATATGCATACTTTGTGAAACTTTAATATAAAATCGCACATGCTCCCAACGCGTTGTAAACATCCGACCAGTTCGTCAATATAGTACTCATGCAATCATCGTATTTCATTACATATTGCTTTAAACATGTGCAATTTCGAAATATTATAATGCATGATGCATTGCATGCAATAGTGTGCGTCGTGTGAAAAGAGCATCATAACATAACTGTTTAGCACCATGTATACAATGCATTTGAATAATCTGATGAGGAGTCATGTTCGCTAATGGAACCACGAAATTGTGCGTGATCATAGCGAGCAGGGTAGCTACTGACCAGACTACGCGAATGCGCAAGATGGTCTGGAGCTACACTGGCCGCATATGGCATAACAACCATTTGCGCACGACGCGGCTCATACATAATAAAGAAAACGATTTAGACACATTTACAGCCTCTGAGTCTGAATGATAAGTTATCAAACAGAGGCGTTCTCTTCGATGTTGATATGCAAGCTTACAGTTTTTAAAGATGGTCGTTTGGTTTAACGTTGATTCCATTAAGATGTAGATTACATGTTTATGGGTGCAAAACAATTTATAGAAAACACTCATACCGCGTGTGTAGTTGGTTGTTTTCAATTGTAACGAAGTTTTATAGATGTGTTTACGATCGAGTTTTTAAAAGCTTATTTAAATAATAAATAGAAAACTAAAATACCATATATCGTACTTATTTTGTTTTGATAGTTTCTCAACGGCGTCGTAAATTGTTTTGCTGACATGTATTTAGAGTGCCATGTACGTCATACAATGATGTTTAATTCAGTAAGGCATGCAATACATTTCAAAGTTTTTGTTATGCAGATACAATTGTGATTTACATACTTAGTTGTTTGGTTGTTGAGTACCGATTTTCCAATGGGGTTTCTTTAATATCTTATTATTTCCTGCTTTATGGAAATATGAGCATTATGGAAATCTCAAAACACGTGCAAATTGTACGCATGTATAATTCAGCAAATATGTTTCAATTTTAAATCGTTTGACAGCTATGTGTCTGCTTTATTAACATCTTCTAGTTGTCAGCTTTCTTGCAATTACAATATCAACAATTTATTGGTATCGTGCCTGACTTTCTATAACATTGATTTCCAGTCACTTTTGTTACAGAGGTAAGTCAGACAGAGACAGTTTCTTTCTTGTTTTTTTTTTAAAGAATACCGTTTTATATGTATTACTTATGATTGAAACATGTTTAACTTTGGTGTTTTGATAATTATTGATAATTGGGTTGGAGACCTTTTTTCAAATGCATTACATTTCACCTGCCCATTGACAGTTTGCGAGAACAGCCAAACTCAAACTATGCAATACAATCTTATTTGCTTAAATATACGGGAAGCTGTAATATAATAAACGCCGGGTACTATTTTTAACAAAGCAAGTTATCCTATATATATATACACCATTTACTGCCGAATTGAGAGACAATACAGTTTCTACTTTTTGAACGCCAGGGACAGTGTAAATGCATTTTATTTTCTTTACGAGTAAATGTGTGTTACTGTTTAGAATAATCGTGAATAAAAGCAATTGCTGTGATCGCAACATTAAATTGAAAATATTGACTAACATTAAATGATTCATCATATGAGCTGAATCCGAGCCTTGATTTATGTGTACAGTGACACAACAGAAGCAGTCCTTGATATATGTGTACGGTGACACAACAGAAGCAGTCCTTGAAATGGGTGTACAGTGACACAACAGAAGCAGTCCCAAAACATAGCTGATGTCATGCCACCCTATTTAGGCAAAGTTTCATCATTCATCTTTCGAACTATAAAATGTTAGATATTATTGTAATCAATATATATCGCATTGTTAAGAGAAAAATAAAAACCTGCATCCGGTCATTTGCGTCCAATTCATTTGCTTGATCACGACTGGCAATTACGCGCCTCGATTTGCAAACCCCGTAACGTGAAATAGGTGAACATATACCCTGGTGTTGTAATTCTTAAACGAACTAAAAAAAACATAATAAATCTCATGAAATAAATGAAAGTATATCATCAATTACGCAGGGCGGATATACTGTCTTCAGAANAATATCAAAAACTGTAGCTGAAGCCATCATATACCAATGTACTAGTGTATAATGCTCCCAGTTGATTTACGTCCACATGTTGATGTTAGTAAAAACATTCATTCAATCAGAGGTCAGTTCCCTCTGATGTTGTGATACCTGTTTCTTCCTGTCGACGTTAAAGTTGGTATTGATACAGATTACTAGCTTGTGTTTGATTGAAAGATTATTCAAAGCACGAGAGTAATTTTTTTTTTCGTAAAGAATTATTCCAAGGAACAATAAAATTGCGTCAATCCCTTTGTGCGAACACTCTGAATCATATACTTGCGAGGTTAATTTATGTTTCGATCTGGCGCAATAAGAGCTTAAGTCAGTTGGATTCAGTTATCACAAAGTTTCTTCCAATAGTCGCCACCACAAAACTGATTTACTAGCTAAGATTTTATTAATGGCTTTAATTTGGGTTACATTGAATCTGTCTTGGGATTCCGTAGACCAAAGGTCATTACTCAAACACATATAGAGTGTCTTCATAGTTATACTCTTTAATACGCGAAGGTGAATAGTTCAAAGTTTCCGCGAAAATTCCTTATAATAATTGGACATATAAAGCCATTCAACCAATCTCGTTATAATGACATTCTTCGTAACAAATATGTTTAGAACAAATTTTATGATCATATTAGATCGAAATAACAGCGCAATGGCTTGAACAATCTCGTATTGATTATTGACAGTATGTTTCATAAAAGTATTATAGCTGATATGCATACTTTGTGAAACTTTAATATAAAATCGCACATGCTCCCAACGCGTTGTAAACATCCGACCAGTTCGTCAATATAGTACTCATGCAATCATCGTATTTCATTACATATTGCTTTAAACATGTGCAATTTCGAAATATTATAATGCATGATGCATTGCATGCAATAGTGTGCGTCGTGTGAAAAGAGCATCATAACATAACTGTTTAGCACCATGTATACAATGCATTTGAATAATCTGATGAGGAGTCATGTTCGCTAATGGAACCACGAAATTGTGCGTGATCATAGCGAGCAGGGTAGCTACTGACCAGACTACGCGAATGCGCAAGATGGTCTGGAGCTACACTGGCCGCATATGGCATAACAACCATTTGCGCACGACGCGGCTCATACATAATAAAGAAAACGATTTAGACACATTTACAGCCTCTGAGTCTGAATGATAAGTTATCAAACAGAGGCGTTCTCTTCGATGTTGATATGCAAGCTTACAGTTTTTAAAGATGGTCGTTTGGTTTAACGTTGATTCCATTAAGATGTAGATTACATGTTTATGGGTGCAAAACAATTTATAGAATACACTCATACCGCGTGTGTAGTTGGCTGTTTTCCATTGTAACGAAGTTTTATAGATGTGTTTACGGTCGAGTTTTTAAAAGCTTTTTTAAATAATAAATAGAAAACTAAAATACCATATATCGTACTTATTTTGTTTCGATAGTTTCTCAACGGCGTCGTAAATTGTTTTGCTGACATGTATTTAGAGTCCATATTGCCATGTGCGTCATACAATGATGTTTAATTCAGTAAGGCATGCAATACATTTCAACGTTTTTGTTATGCAGATACAATTGTGATTTACATACTTAGTTGTTCGGTAGTTGAGTACCGATTTTCCAAAGGGGTTTCTTAAATATCTTATCATTTCCTGCTTTATGGAAATATGAGCATTATGGAAATCTCAAAACACGTGCAAAGTGTACGCATATCTGCTTTATTAACATCTTCTTGTTGTCAGCTTTCTTGCAATTACAATATCAACAATTTATTGGTATCGTGCCTGACTTTCTATAACATTGATTTCCAGTCACTTTTGTTACAGAGGTAAGTCAGACAGAGACAGTTTCTTTCTTGTTTTTGTTTTAAAGAATACCGTTTTATATGTATTACTTATGATTGAAACATGTTTAACTTTGGTGTTTTGATAATTATTGATAATTGGGTTGGAGACCTTTTTTCAAATGCAATACATTTCACCTCCCCATTCATGAGGTATGCCGATTGCGAAAATTTAGCTAACTCAATCGGACTGGCTCGGTCTTTAAGGTAGGTCGCCATTGTGATTTTGTTTTCATGGTAAGATAACTTAGACGAGCTGCGGAAGCAGCATCGTCAATTATTAATTTAAAGAAATCCCAATACCGTTTTGCTATTTTGATTTAAATTATTTGACCCCATAGTTGTTAAAAGTAATTCAAATCTCTCAATTCTGCGAATACATTTTCTACCTTGATGTTTTTTAAATCATTGAACTCTTACTGTAGAATCCCTAAACAAGAACAATAATTAACCCTTGTCAAACATGCAAATATGCGCATATGCGTTTAGCTAGATTAAAAAAAAATCAAATCATACACGTGCAGTAAATAACATTTAATAAAATCGACTTTACTTACCATGAGCGCTTTCGCTAAGGTAATTTGCGTCGGTTAAGGCGACCTCTCGATCAGGTAAAGACGCCGTTTTCGACGCATTCTCGGCGTTCGGGTGATGCATCCCTGCTTCAACTGTAATGAGAGTAGAATCATGTTTCAGGACTCATCATTATTCAGCAAGCGACGTGTGCTCATTGTTAACATAAATCTGTAGATGCGATAATTAAATACGTCAACAGTATCATGATTACAACGTAATTGATTGAACGTCTGTAAACACATGGTCGTGTCTGTTTCTAACATAAATGACAAGTTAGTGCATTAGTAAAGTCGCTCTTGAAACCAAGACAGTTTCCGAGAACAGCCAAACTCAAACTATGCGATACAATCTTATTTGCTTAAATATACGGGAAGCTGTAATATAATAAACGCCGGGTACTATTTTTAACAAAGCAAGTTATCCTATATATATATACACCATTTACTGCCGAATTTAGAGACAATACAGTTTCTACTTTTTGAACGCCAGGGACAGTGTAAATGCATTTTATTTTCTTTACGAGTAAATGTGTAAATGTGTGTTTAGAATAATCGTGAATAATAGCAATTGCTGTGATCGCAACATTAAATTTAAAATATTGACTAACATTAAATGATTCATCATATGAGCTGAATCCGAGCCTTGATGTATGTGTACAGTGACACAACAGAAGCAGTCCTTGATATATGTGTACAGTGACACAACAGAAGCAGTCCTTGATATGGGTGTACAGTGACACAACAGAAGCAGTCCCAAAACATAGCTGATGTCATGCCACCCTATTTAGGCAAAGTTTCATCATTCATCTTTCGAACTATAAAATGTTAGATATTATTGTAATCAATATATATCGCATTGTTAAGAGAAAAATAAAAACCTGCATCCGGTCATTTGCGTCCAATTCATTTGCTTGATCACGACTGGCAATTACGCGCCTCGATTTGCAAACCCCGTAACGTGAAATAGGTGAACATATACCCTGGTGTTGTAATTCTTAAACGAACTAAAAAAAACATAATAAATCTCATGAAATAAATGAAAGTATATCATCAATTACGCAGGGCGGATATACTGTCTTCAAAAAAAAAAACATTTATCTGCTTCCAAGCTGGGTCCGAGTCTTGACCATTTTGTGTGTTTACACATTTGTATCTCTCTCTCAGCCACTGTTAACGGATTCAGTATCTGCAAGGCATACCCTGCATCAATAAAGCGTTTATAACACGCAAAATACGTGTATTAACATTAATATTTGACATGGTGTTACATCCATTTGTACTTTGTGTAAGTTCTCCTTTCTGTATTATTTTGCATTACTATAAATGTTTCGTTGTCATGTGCGTTTGTTCTGTGTCTAATTGTATGGCGATTGGTATGTTGCCTCAAATACTGGACCTCATTATGATTGATAAGAATGATTCAAGCTCGTGCACACGGGATTTTAATTTATTATATGTTTATATTGGGCTATAATTGTATTTGATGCGACATGTGTTGTTAAAAAATGACACGCCTGCGATAGCTACTTATTTAGATACCAGCATAACTTGATAGAACTGTATGTGATTTCTAAACTATATTTATTCATTTATACCACACTATTGTAACCTGTCAATTGTGAATACTTATATTTCTATAAATAATATATGCTACATATGAATAAGCATGTTATTTAAAACAATTGTTTTTGCTGCAATGTCAATATACTTTTCTTCGGATAATTCATATTAATCAACTTTAAGGTTCGTTTTTTTCGAACGAGGGATATAATATTTTATCTGTACCAAAAAAGCAAAATAACTTCAGTATAGCATCAAAAGAAATACATCATAAATGGCAGACACTACTGACGTCCGTATGCTTTTATTCAGATTGTCCATTTCCATTCTTCTAATATTTCTATTTTAATAACCATGTTTGTGCTATCGTTGACAGAGATCAGTATGTGCAGCAATATAAGTATTACCTCGCGAGAAAGTGTGTCCATGCAACAAAGACTATGTATTGAGACTAAATTACAGGCAATTGACTTTTACTATAGTCAATTTAAAGTCTTATTTTCTAATCCCAACAAGCATACATTGACATCCTCATATTGGACGGCATGTGACAGTCTACGGATTGTTATTATCGCTTCAATAAATAACTAGCCAAAGGGATAGCCATGCACTATTCCTGTCTAGACAAAACTGTCTTTGATAAATGAATATGATATATATTATGAGTAACATGAAATGCTTGATGTCGTTTCTGGTTTGCTACATCCTGTTTTTATGTATGATGCAATGTATTCTTAAACATGACAAGAGGACTAGGCGATTTGTTTTCGTGTTTATGTTCAAAGAAAAATGGTAAAGTATAATTAAAAAAATCGTCTTAGAGTATGGATGTTTTGTTATGCTGCTTTTTGTAAAATATGCACAAGTAACACATACGTCGATACTTTCGATAAATGCTGCTTTCTGTTAAAGTTTGGCGGACCGTTGCGATTCAGTGTCTACATATAAAGATATTATTAACACAGATAGCTTTGTCGTCAAACATATAAGAAATTATAATAAACTCTATTCTAAAATAGTTTACAAACGGTGAATGACGCCATATCATTATTATAACATTGCATACAATATTGAGACTACACTCAATAGGCTAACCATTATTAATCCTTTATAGAGAATTAGGTAAAGTACAATGCTTAAGCGTTTATACTACCGCAGCATTTAACCATTTATTTTTTAAGATAACCAAAAATGTGTTTGAGCGCAATAATTTATATAATTTGTTTACTACGGTATTGCAGAAATGCATGTATAAAAATAATGAAAGGAATTTAGTTATATTTACCATTACACACATCATTATACAATGAGTCAAACACAAAAAAATAAATGATTGGGTCATTGAGTTAAGAAAAAAACAATATATTTTCATAAATTTCAATTAAAGAAGACGTTCTATGTCATGACAATTAATTCAATAGCTCTTTTTGAAATACCATTTTACTTTATTTTACCATTTTACTGTATTTGTATGTCAATACATTTTTTAAAAACGATTCATTATTAGTTTGTGTACAATGCAATTTTACTTTTTAACTGAATTACAGATGCACATTTGATAAGAACTGAGTTTACATGTTTTCGAAATATGTTTTCAATACATACACATACACAGTTTGATAGCAGAATTAGTCTACAAGATATGTTTTTTTTAAACCGTTTATATCTGTATTTTAAGGTCCACAAGGAATCGCTTATTTGCTTTTTCGTATGAACCGCAGGAGTGAAATACATATTGTTAAGTTACAATTTAAATATATAGATCCGATCTTCGTCATTATAACAATTGTTTTTCCATACCAAGGTTATTGTTAGCATGTACCCGTATTTAAGTTTTGAACGATGTATAAAATATTAATACATTGAATATTATGGCATTCAGATTTCGATTAAAAGCCAATGGGAACTTTTCAAATCTCACTAAAATCAAAGGTATTCATGCTTTAAATCTGTTCCTTAAACAACAGTAGCCAAACCAATGACTTGCAATATATAAATAGCAAAGTACGACGTTATTTTACGTAAACAGTTTATTGTCTTGCCAAGCGATAATACCAGATCGCTGTTACTGTCATTACGACTTATATCATAATCATTTAAACTAATGGAAACGTCCTAGGCAAGAGAATAAAACGCGAAATCTCTGAACATTTGTGTTTCTGCACAGTTAAACAACCATATAAAAGGATGGTTCTAGACAGCGACATAACTGCCCACGTAATATCGTATTACGAAGATTACGCAAATCGCAATGGTAAAAATATTGTGTTGTTTTTTTGGAAGATGCACAGTAAAATATCGCACTCAATATTATCTACATTGGCGGAATAACAATAAAGACATACTGACAGACCTATGAAAATCAGAACCAACGACAGAAAACAGAAGAAAACACAAGAAAATTAACAATCACATACAAAGAAAAATATATATATTCAACAATAAACACATACCCATCTTGGCGGCAGCTACACATTGCTTATGAGACAACATTAAAATAGAGTGGTGCCGTGACTTAATAATAGTAAGGCAACTTTCATGAAGATGCAATTTATGTTTATCTTAACGATGCTACCGTTGTAAATAGTATTACTGCGAGCATATATTAACACAGTAAAACTCTAGTTGCGTAGACAGACAAGCAGTGTTATCGTCACTCAGGGTCTTGTATTTATATCCATTGGCAAACAGTAAAACAATAAGACACCGAGCAAAATCACATGATGATACAACCAATTTAATAATAATATAAAATAATAAATCATAAAGTGTGCGTAACGTTGGAAATACCGAAGCGTATGACACACATTTCGATGTTGTCATATTTTTGTACAACTGTTTTAAATCTTCAATTTAGTAATGTTTTCAATACAATTGCGTTCAAATGTTCGATTTAGTCCAGTCTGGGTATACATTTTATTAAAAGTTCAATATGAAATGTTTTTCTAATGTAAAGAAAGTGACATCAACGTACAGTATGTTAATTTACAAACAATAAATTGGTTAAACGAACAATTGGCAGAGAGTGAATTCTACAGGAATTGTATTATATACCACTGATATAACGGAATCGTATAATAAACATGAACATGTATGCCGTTAAGCTGATTTGTTTTTCAAAATATGCATGGGTTCTGTAAATTCCGAAATGTGTTAAATTCATCCTCCTTCAAAAAAAACGTCAGCAATTTAACACAGTTTTCACCGTTATAAAACTGAATCAATACAACGTGTATTTCCCATTTGTATTTTGTTTTGCAAAACATTCTTATGTCGCTGAAATG
Organism: Dreissena rostriformis; assembly: GCA_007657795.1. NCBI lineage: Eukaryota > Metazoa > Mollusca > Bivalvia > Myida > Dreissenidae > Dreissena > Dreissena rostriformis. Next base: position 312,324 of record VMBQ01000128.1, read on the forward strand.
GTGTGGGTAAAATTGCTTATGTTCAATAAACCGATTCAGTATAAGGTTTAAAAAAAATACCAAACCGTCTTTATACAATATTGTTTCATGTTCATTAAATAATGCTGATACAACATTTAAATAACATGACTAATAAATGATGAAATGCACAAAATATGTGCGTTTCATCATGTATTAGTTATGTGAAGTATAAGCTGCAAATTACGTTGTTTCACAAGTACGTCCTCTACAAATATTGATGAGAGGGTAAGCATATGGGTAACCCATCGCAAGACCGACCCCGTTAAAGACCGGAGTGTCTAAAAACATTCCTGGGGAAGGCTCTAACATTGTATGCTGTTACTGTCAATATATTAAAATGAATAAAAATGAAATGAAAATAAATTAAATAAAGCGTTAAAAGTCAGGTGAATTTGTTTTAGTTGAATGTTGTGTTATGTATTATTGAATACAATGCTTGTTGATACAAATATCATTTTTATAATAATTATGTGTTTTGTTTTCTGCATTAGTCTCACACACAAAGGGCCAGGTACACTCATATATAGAGCAATTTAGCTTATGATGTGGGTCGTCATTGGGACGCTAACATTTGGCTTCTAATTTGTTTTTTTTTAGCGCCAAAATAGAAATATTTTTCCGCTATAACTAATAAATCCACACGACATTTACTTTTGAATATTTTAGTAAAGCTTCCTGTCAGAAGTCACAGCATGCTGTCATAAGTTAATGCTTGTTTTCCCATGTGGGTAAATGTCCAGATTTGCTCTCGAAATGTAAGCTTTGATATATTGATATTGAGTAATAGTCAGATATGGGAGCTGTATCATCGACGATGTGTGTGAATGTTTGATACGTAGCTTCGGTCAACGTGTTGGTCTTACAATGAGTTTCATTACATTAAATAACTATACAGCAATAATACATATGTTGTACTTCCTTCTTATTTTGTGTTGAATAGTAGTGGAAGAATAAGTAATACCTTGTTTAAATTCGACTCAATTTTAGCATTATCAATTAACGCTTTCAAACATAAGAAATTAATATAACTGGTAATCAAAAATATATAAATATCACCAAACGAATGGATTAATGTGTTTTTGCGTTATTTTTGGCTTTATACAAATTCACATTGATACAATCGATGAAATCGATACAACGCACTAGACCAACATTAATAAAATTAATAAAATAATTTGGTGAATGGCAGAGTAAGCCCTGAATTTGTTAATAACTGTTATGTGTAAACCTTTACAAAAACTGTATAATAATACTAACAAATTGGCTCCTCATTAAATATGCCTTCTTTTAATGACATTACAATGTTCAGTGATTCTTCCAAAAAAAAAAAAAAAAGTTTTAGTGCAGATTCGTTCATACGACCAAAATACACAATTTTGTTTTACGGATCATTTTAATTTCCTGCAACGATATCTATTATACGACACACGAACACTGACTCCGATCCTAATAAAAAGACGAATGCTTCGGTTATTGTAGGAAAATATGTACGAAATACCTTCGTCACAATCGGCTCGGGGCGCTAATTTGTCTTTGCTGCATTTTATGAAATTCGTCTTCAATGTATAATTTGTCTTACCTATTTTGTGTTATTGTAACATATTTTTATCAATATATTAAAATTTAACACATATACAAATCGTGCAGTCTCACTTTCAAAAAAAGCATCATACAATCCAATCGGCTTATAATATTATTATATTGTATGACATAAACTGGGGTTTAATGCCTGATTCAACTTCAATTTCAACTTAATACTGTTTACAATCGTGCTCGATTATAACTGACAGGCGCTTGTCTGGAAAACAGTGTGTAAGTTTTTACTATTATGTGCAAAGAATGAGTAAGTTAAGTTTAAAAGATAAAAGATCTAAAGGAAAGCTAAAGTTAAAAACAGAAGTAAGGGGTCTAGAGTGGATGAAAATCCAACCGACTGATATAGGTCAGTAGGTTTGGGCTGGACTGTATTTATGTTGGTACACCGTTCCATAGCCTGATAGCCCTGGGAAAGAAGGAGTTAAGGTAGCAATTTGTTTTGGAATGTGGTATTAGATAATTAAGGTTTCTGGTGGGAATAAGATGATGATGATCCACTGCAACTAACTCATTTCTGATTTTGTAAAACATCATAAGAGTGGCCTTGCGTCTTTTATATTGTAGGGTTTTCCAATGTAGGGCCGCAATCATACCGGAGACACTACTGGTGTAACTGTAGTCAGTATGTATATAACGGGCTGCAGATCTCTGGATCATTTCAATTTTGTATATAAGGTATTTCTGCCAGGGGTCCCAGACTGTGGAACAATGTTCAATTTGTGGGCGGACATATGTTTTTTTAGCAGCTTCTTTGACCATTTTATTGTCAGTTTAGACATTCCTTTTAATGAAACGGAGAGTATTTTTGGCCTTAAAGGTATTGTTGTTTATATGAGGGGCACAATTAAGATTTTGACCTAAGGTGACTCCTAAATATGTGGACTGTTCGGTTGACCTGAGTTCTATGTTATGTAACCTATAGGGGAATATGACATATGACAGGCTTTCGTTTTTTTATTTTTTTTTATGGATTCTTAGGATCTCATAGTTGTCGGGATTAAATTCCATAGACCATTCCCGCTCCCATAACTCTAACAGTTGCAGATCCTGCTATAAGCTTTATGCGGAAGATAAGGATTTGATGGTAAGATAAACGACAGTATCATCAGCAAAGAGGCGGGCACGACGTTTGATGCTTTCTGGAAGATCATTTATGCAAACAAGTAAGAGGCAGGCCATAAGACAGAACCATGGGGGACTCCGGCGAGGACTAGTAGCCTATCGGAACGTTTACCTTCGACAAGAAATTGTTATGACCTGTTATGGAGGAATGAGCGGACCCAGGAGGAGACCTTATTATCTATACCAAGATGCTTAAGTTTGTGGATTAATTTATGGTGATCTACTTTGTCAAAGGCTTTGCTGAAATCCATTATAATGACATCAGACTGCTGACCAAGTCCTAGATTGTCAGCAATATCCTGGGGGAAACCTATGAGTTGTGTCTGTCAGCTACGTCTTGACCTAAAACCGTGATACTGTGGGAGTCAAAGTATTTCATAATGTTTGAGACAATTATGTGTTTCATAAGTTTGGATGCAATGCAGGTAAGGAAAATGGGCCGATAGTTGCTAGCTTTGGCCTTTGACCGTTTTTGTAGACAGGAGAAATAACTCCATGTTTGCTAAATTATATATTCGTATTATTTGGGACAATGCCTGTATCAAGTGACCTCTGGAAAGTACTTGTAAGCATTGGGGCAAGTTAACTGTGCAGCTCTTTGAGTAACCTTGGGGAGATTGAATCTGGACCTGATGTTTTATAGGGATTCAGGCCAGTTAGGAGTTTATCAATTCCTTGGACAGTAATGTTTATTGGGGGTATCGGTGGGTGAGAGAGATTAGGTATAGCACTCCTAGCAAGTTGTTTAATGAAATATGCTTTTTTTCATTTTTCATATAACATTATACTATTTGTATTTTATCAACAATACATAAGTGACAGATTATGTTTAAACAAACAATAACTGAAGAATATGTATTAAATCTGATTATATACCGATCCGGTGACACGTAAATCAAAACCATGTTTGTTACTTGCCTATTTTGATAGAGTCTGGGAGAAACTCTGGAAGTTGAAGACTGTCATTCCAAGATACACTTTCACTTGCGTTATTATGATTTTCATACATTGTTTATACCTTAAAACACTTGCAACGGTTGTTGAGCACACGCATCTAATAAATAAATAAATTTCATAAGATGGTTATCTATTATTTGAACAGCTATTTGGAAGAATCACTGAACATTGTAATGTCATTTTTAATGTGTCCGCCATGTTAAATGTTTACACGTACCTGTATCTATTTTTAGATCTGTTGCAGGAACATTGGCTATAGACACACAAACCATTTATAATTTTCTTAAAGCGATCGACTAATTGTGCTAAAACTTAAAAATATACCAGGTCGTAGATGAAATAAAAATGTATTGGCCGGGAGAAGGTTATGTTATCAGATCGACATGTTTATTTTTTCTAAATCCGGTCGTGTTCCGTATATGTATTAATATACACATCAAACATATAAGATTTTCCCCATAAATTATATAGCTTCCATAATTATTAAATCAATATTATCTCATCTTATAATTGGATCGACCATGCCACCACAGTTATTGTCAGGTGTCCAGATTAACGTACTTAACGTACTGTCCGGGCTTATGTCCCGTATTTTGTTTTTCGGAGAAAGATTGCAATCCAAAAACGAAAGAACTTTCACAAAATTATTTTGTGATGATTTTATCTGATACTGTTGGATTAAAGTAGATCGGAAAAAGAAAAAAATGCCACTAAAATTTAACCTTTTTCTACTTTACAATAAAAATAAATGTCATATTTGTTCTATGTAAATTCCATAAAACTAGTTCAGATAAGTAAAAGTGCCTACTATTTCACAAAAAGGATCAACGAAGACACGAAATAATGTCCCTAATGGTAATGCAGAGGTTCACCATCATATTACCATAAATATAATTTCAAAACTTCTAAATCTTACCATTTTACATGTTAAATTGTTCTCTTTTCCGAAATCCTATTCTCAAAATGGCGACCGGCTACAACATTTCACTTAACGATGACGTCACAACATGATTGTGCATGCGTATAAAACTGAAGATGCGGAAAATGGTCGAGTTGTACAAAGATGATACACATGAAAAATATGCTAGGAATTGGACGACAAGTGGGACTCTTCGAGCTGAACACATTTTTTATGTTTCCTCGGAAAATAATTTTGGAGCATATTTACTCTGTTGACGAGTGAGGACGTGCTCATTTGGACAACGAGTCCTCATTTGTTGCTGTGTAGGCTGATGGATGTCCCCATTCGGACGTGTAGACATGAACACACACGCACACACACGCATACACACACGCACACACACACGCATACACACACACCCACATACACACACATACATATATATATATATATATATATATATATATATATATATATATATATATGTGTGTGTGTGTGTATATCAATCTCTCTCTACAAAACGTAAAGCTTACATAGCGAGTTCAAATAGTGTGCATATTCTTTACATCACATATACCTCAAATGGCAATGTCCTGATATAATTAAACTTGAGGCTTTTGTTATTTCAGATAACAATATTTATTTGGTGATTTATAACAACGGTGTAGATCGAAAGGATATTATATCTTCGACACATATTCTGCATGTTAATTTCATCGAATTGATATGTGTCCTCGATGTTGGCGTGTCATGTCATCCATTATCCTACTAACATTCCGGTCCAATGGCAATTGGCAATACTTTTGAATTGTCATACAAAGCACGGTTTAATGGCCAGACCGTCATTTGCAGACTACTATCCAATTCATGATCTTATCTGAACAGAATTAATCCGGCATGCATAAAGTTTAATAATTAATTTTGTGCACGCCATAAGCATTGTTTTTCTATGATATAAGCAATTTGTATCGATGAACATAGTTTGTTTTAAAAATATGCAACTACTATGAATAGTATAATTTCAGTGGTCTGAAATTAAACATTGCGTCAAATATACTATTTTTTATTTGCTTTTTCGTCTGATATATTATTCATTTCACTCTATAACATATTGATTGCTATCTAGTACCATTTCCACAAAACCTTTTTGAATAAAATAATGTGTTTATTTCAATACCAATTTACATTACCAATTTAAAGGCGCAATGCTGGAAGGAACACTTTTATGTTGTTTTTTTTTTCATTTATTTTACCATGTTCATCACATTTTCATAAACATAATTTACACTTGCATACATACAAAACATTAGTATTTTAACATATAACATATAGATGGATAACAATTAACTATAAAAAAGTTCGATACATAATAACGAAAAAAGTGTTTGATACAGTTATTGTTGGTACTTCGTGGTTGCCGTTTAAAAGACATACAAACAAGTTTCCAATTGTTGAGAGCATGGGCACCTATATAAAAGTAAATATGTAGACAAAGTAATACAAAACTTATATATTAAGTTATGTTGTTTGAAAAATATTGCATGAAGTGGATCCATTTTTGATTATTTGTTTCATATTTGATTTTAATAAGGGCAATTTCCGCTTCTGTTTGTATTTTGATCTTGAGATAATTAAGAAAGATATTGAAATTTGGAATGCATTTTTTTTTATTTTCATGTTAAATATAATAGTTTTCATTAAAATAAGTATAACGTTCAGAACATGATTGTATACTTTTTTGTCGATAAAGCCAATAAAGGCTATTTCTTTGCTTAATTGTATTTCAATCTTTACGTCTTTCAGAAAGTGTTGCAGTTAAGTCCATAATTCTTTAATATAATTGCATTCCCAAAATAGTTGGTCAATTGTTTCAATATTTGATTGGCAAAACTCGCACAAACTACACGCTTTCAGTCCGCATTTTGTTAGACATGTGTTTGTTGGTATTATTCTAGATAAGAACTTTTATGTTTTATTTCAGTGGTATTTTTGTATTTACATACGTATATGACTTACATGGGCTAAGTTTTGTTTTACAATATCGATTTATATACAATTAGTAATGTTCACACCGCGGCTATTGACTTGAGAACGATTTCATCCTGGTGATACGTTCATTTCCGAGAAACGTTTTTCCGAAAGCCACCGCCCCCAATAATTCGTTTTCCTGATTATTGATTCCATTGAAATAATGCATGGGAATCTGTCAACAGATCAAGCGTGTTATTAGACGTGGAGAAGAATATAAAGGACACGAAATAGTGCTACCATACACTTGAAATGTTTATCCAAGTCTTATCCTTCACTGGTCTCCCCTAATTGCATGCATTATAATAGTAAGTGATCACATTTTGATTCGTTTGAGCTCCTTGAATTACAAGTGGTTCTTTTATGTCAAGAGGTAGCAGGTTTTTATCTTAATATGTTACGCATTGAACGAGCCCAAACGGGGAGTTTAAATGATTATTTTATTGAATTTAAAGCAAGCTACACGAGTGCCATATATACTGTTAAGCATGCGGTATAGGGACACATATTGTGCGTGTATACCTGCGCTATTCTGGACAAGTACGCCACTAATATCACAGTAATGTAACACCACAAGACAGAAAAATATAATAAATATGTGCTAGCAATACGTTATCTGAATAATACCGCGTGATGTTGGCGATTACAAATAAATATATATTATTTTTTTTATCAAAGAAGCTTATTTATTCTATGAAACCGCACGTAAAAGAATATCTATAATACAGTGGACTTTTCGCAAAATTAAATATATTTAAATACGGAAGAAACGAAGAATGTACGGTTCATAAAGCTTTAAAAACAATATGAAAGCGAATACATTTAAGTTAGCTGTATTGCGCTGATATCCGTTCTCAGTTGTTTGCGCTTCATGTTAGCGATGGTACGCTCCAGGATCCATTCGGCATTGGTCAAGATTGTGTGTTGATACAAAGGTCACGTTTAATCGGCCGGACTATCGCTTGCGTTCGATTAACGAATAATTGAAGTGTATGATACAAAGAAAACAATAGAAATACTATAAAGGACGGCCGTAACAAATGAATAAAGAGTATAACAGTTGGTGCTTATCGTGTTTAGAATGCTGGCGCAAGTCAACAGGATTTAGTAGTGGTATGGATTGGTATGGATTGGTTTGAAAGGAAGTTCTTGTTTTCTCTTCGAGCTACGACGCCGCAAATGGATTCATTGCGGCGCTTCGGGCGCTATAGCTGTAAACGATTTTTTATAAGAATAGATGACATTAAACAAATATGTATAACATTGTTTTTGTTGAGCTGTTTGTATTGACTCATTGCACATCGGAAAGCAATCGTTACCATTTGCGTTTGTTTTTAAACATTATTAAGACTTCCCAACACTACACGAACTCATGCATAAAAAAGCCGTTAACAACTGAGAATCTTTATTAAAATTTTGGCAAACCGATATATGTACACAAGGCTTAATCAATACATTCTATTTGTCAATTGGAAATATTGAATAACGTATAATTACGTCAAAATGTCGCTCATGCAAATATAATATATTTATTTAAACTAGGGCAACTTCGAAGTAATAAATATGGATGATGTAATGCAAGCAATAGTTCGCGTCGTGTGAAAATGGGCATTATGATGTATCCGAACATTTAAGCTTTAGGTACCATATGCTTCCGAATAATCCGATATGGAGTCTCGCCCGCTAATGAAACCACAACACTTTTCCGCATATAGCATTACAGCAATGTGCGCACGACGCGGCTAATAGAAGTAAGAAACCCATTAGGACACAGCCTCTTAATGTGACTGATTAGTAACAATACAGAGTCGTTACCCTCCATGTTGATATGCATGCTTTCACCTTAAATGGATGTCAGATCGGTCAAAAGATAAAAAAGATAAATCGTTAAGTCCATTAATATGTAGATAACATGTTTATAGGTGCAACGCAATTTATAGAATACACTCATACCGCGTGTGTAGTTTGTTGTTTTCCATTTTAACGNTAAACCAGAATTGTTAACCCGCCCTTTATCTTGCGAGAAGCGCGGAATACATACGTCAGGTATATAATCGTCTGGAAAAAAATCAATATTATTAATGTTTTCATTTTCATCAAAATCAGGCAGATCAGAAGTATGAGAGTTTAAGTCACCACACACAATTAAATTTAGCTCTTTTTCGTTTTTGGATTCAAGATCAACAATATATTCTTATAATCTCTCAAATGTATGGCTTTCTATCATTGCTTGGCGAGAACTTCCTTCTGGTACAACATAACAAAGACATATATACAAATCCTCAGATAAATTAACTTTTGATGCCTCAATTTTAATACATATAATATCATCATGTGATTTAAAAACCAAAGTATCTTTACCTACAAATGCATTCCTTATATAAACAATTATTCCACCTGAGGATCGCTTACTAGTTTTCAAATTTTCATATCGATTCAATTCAAAATATTCAAACCCATCAAAATGTAAATCGGTTAGATCATGTGCCCATGTTTCAGTTAAAAGTATAATATCGTGACAATCATTTTTTTAAGAACTTATGATTATAATGTTTTGTTTTAGTATCATATAAACACCGGTAATAGTCAGCCGTAATTTCCTGTTTTGTGGAACATATGAGGTTTTTGGAAAGCTCAAAACACATGCAAATAATACGAATATACAATTCAGCAAATATGTTTCAAATTCTAATCGTATGGCAGCTATGTGTCAACCTTATAAACATCCTTGAGATTCAGCATGATTATAATGAAACGATCAAACAGTTTGTAACAGCCACGCTATGAGAAATCCTAGCTTAGTGCATGTGTGAAAAAAGCTGATTTTTTTAGAATAAGTATATTTGTATAAACTAAAGTTTTTTTTACCAACATCACAAATAATTCTTAAATGTTATAACATATGCATATTTACCATTTAATTTGCATTACAAATGATGTCCAATGTGTCACTCCTGAATTTTGAGATTTATCATATCACATACATATATGGATACATTTGGGATATTTCAACAATAGCGGGAACGCATACATTTGTATGTGTTCATAATTTAATGATGCATGTATTGGTTATCGGAATCGCGTTTTGTATTGGCTTATGATGACATATTTGATGAAAGATACCATATGAAGGTTGTATTTTTTTTTCAAACATAATCTTGAATGATGTATTGAACGGAATATTTCATCCACAATATTAAATATAAAAAAAAACTTATGTTGAATTAAGTTTTGGAATGATACGTTTTTAAAAATATGAATATGTTGTTAAGTTGTTGTATGGAATATACCTGTATAACTGAAGCATTTGTACCAATTGTTATGCAATAAATGTCTGAACAATAGCATTTCCAGTGCAAACTTAAATGAATATAAATGTACCCATGGACACTTGCGAGTTTGCGCAACGACCGTTTATGTTAATTGTTATAATAGACACGTGACTATAAGTTTTGTATCTAGAACATCGGCACAAGTTTATATCATCTTGGTATGGTATCTTGTATATATCAACTATGGTGCTCACTTTAAGGTCAGTCTCATAATTGGGTTTATGAGTAGCAACAGTTACAAAAGACTGGTACAAAACGTGCTATGTAAACTGTTCAAATCATGGGGCTGTCATTGTTGTGTGCAGAGCTAACCTATATTTAATTGCATTCATCTCACCGAAATTACACAAGTTTGGGACGATATTTAATTTGATGGAAATAAAAAGGAAACTGAAACAGGTTCAAATCATTTGTGGCTCAATGAGTGTGCTGCAATGACAGGTTATATCCATTTTATGCTGTAATTATAAGAATTCAATACTATTTATATTTTTTTTCTTCGGCGTATATCCTTTTGGAAAAAACATAAAAGCCGTTAATTTGGCGTAATAAAGAGCAATAAACTTTGCACAGTCTGGTGGGAATCTAAACTGACCGCTATAAAGTCACGCAATGTTTCGTGGTCTTAATAGCGGACACAGTAATTCCTAACCAGACTACGAGAATGCGAATGATGGTCTTGAGCTACTATAACCGCAATAAACTTAAGACACATATGTGCATGACATGGCTCATATCGTGTTACGTCTTATCTACATCGTTCTTTTATTCAAGACAATATCGTTCGGAAATAACGTCTTGTGTTGCGTCTGTTATGTAATTAAACGATATGTATAATACGTATGTGCCAATAACAGTCCAAATGATGATAAAGCATGCTTGTAGGGATTGGCAATGTAGACAGTGAAATTAACTTTAATAATATAAGTTAATAAGTTGTTATTGCGATCCAGAACATAACCATTGTTGCATGGTTATAACTCTCACGAGAGCATCATTATATTGATGCACCACCCCGATATCTTATAAAGATAGCACGAGACTGAGTTATTAAAACTGGAGATGTTTAAATAATGATAACATAAGCCATTATTATATGTCCTTCATGATGTATTTCTTAATTTGCTATACCTGAATAAGTATATGCCTACTTCGGATAAGTAAACTATGTTTAGACAGTATCCGAAAACTACACGAATAATGAATGACAAAATAGTAATATAGCAATATGATATAAATAAGAAACTTATAAACACATGAATATACATCTTTTAACTAAAACTGATATTTGCCTTACAGAAGATGTTACTTTCATTTAAACTAATCATTTGCTGTTATATATTGCGAAAGTAATGATAATTTTTACAAAAAAATCTGAAATATTGAAACGTCGATGTAACTGCTTAGACTTATACACTTATACAATCGCCGTCAGGAATGATGCTAAAGATTTGATTAAGAAATTCTAGATAACTGTCCCAGACTGTTCCATTGGTATTATAGGCACACTGTTCATGCATTAGAACTAAATGTCTTGAATGTCAAACTTAATGATGGCTATTAATATCAAGTAAAACAAGGCGCTATACATTCACCGTACAACACCCTATAAATACATATCTATGTCTTAACAACATTTTAAACTTATCATTTGCTTGGTTGCGTAAGTTACGGCCTAATTAACAAACACGTCTACGGTTCTGATAATCATGTCTGTTTATACACATTAACTAGTGAAATTTTGCTTTTTTTCAGTGCAAAATTGTATTTACTCCGTATAATATTAAATTCATACGTAGAATATTGTTTACATACATACAAAGTTTTTTATAAAGTATTATGAATTTCATAAAACAAAGTATTTCAGGTATAGCTAGTTGGTGGGTACATAAATATAATATAATAATTATAATTGTCGTACATTCAACACACATTCATATAAAATTATAATTGTTTTATAGTTCAAGTATTTTATTACAACAAAACACACTAGTTCGTACAATACAAGCTAAATTAGTGTTGAATATAAGTATGTATATCATTTAACCTAAAATATTGCACATACGAAAATTAAATAGTAAGGGCTGAATTGCATTGTATACGAAGACTCATAATGCAGAGTTTACAACAACGACAACAAATAAATATGTTATAAGAATTATTTAAATTATGTGTTATGATTAGTTATGTCATTATATGAGATGTCAGTAAATATTTTAACAAGGGTCAGTAGATATTTTAACAAGGGACTAGTGAAATGGTACTTGAATCCGAAAGTATTCTCTTTTATTGAAATTTAATTACAATTGGGATACTATGAGGTTATCTTTATATAGACTACATGTTTAATTACTAATTCCGGGAAAATACGAAGTTTGGAGCTTCTTACTTCCGGTTTAAACTGACAGTGTATTGATCGCTCTAAGGCTGTGGTCCCATTTGTGTCTTACGAACTTTTGTTTTGTGTCTCAATGTTTGACAAGTGGTTCCTTCCTATAAATAAAGGAGCGTTTTGTATAATAGTTTCGCTCTTACAGGAAAAAAATCAATCGGCTACGACAAGTGACTAATCTCAATTCGGCAAATATCGCAATCTATTCTGCGAGCGCAAATTAAATCCTTGCATTATACGCAATACTGACAGTCAAATTCGCATTAATTTGACCTTTGACGTGTTGATCTCAAAACAATGCGCTAATTCAGGATGAATCATAGCATTGCGTTTGAAAATGAACCTCGTGATATTTTAAAGAAAATCGGGACCCTTGTACGTTGTGTTGAATACTCTGTTTTCATAATTCATTAAATATGTATTGCCAAGTACTGATTATGTTTTCCAGAGTAGTTAATTACTCATCTAATACTTGACTCTTATTGTGTCATGAAATTCGCGTAGAACGGTTTAACATAGCTGTAAATAAAACATAAAAATGTTATTGTCAGAAATGAGACTGAGTGCAAGGACGCACGTTAACATGATCGTTGTTTAAATGGGCCAACACATACACAAGACTGAATGTAGTTAAAAGAATTATTATTACATTAACACATTATCAATGTCAATACACACATCATTATATACAATGCAAATGGACCTAGAAGTGCCCTGCGTGCAAAGGGACTAAGAAGTGCGAGAGACAGCAGCGGTCTTCGCGAAATGTGGTCCCTGCGTTTAAAGGGTACCAAGAATTGCGAGAGACAGCAGTGGTCTTCGCGGAGTAAGAAGTGCGAGCGACAGCAGTGGTCTTCGCAAAGAAAGATCCATATTGGCGAGTTTGACGTGTATTGTGCGAAATATTGGCTATAATTGCCATGAGACTATAACATCTACACATAACATAGTAGTTCCGAGGTACGGACATTTGAGTATTTGCACGTGACACAATCGGAATATGATATGTATAGATGTTATTGAGGGGGCATAAGGTCCAAAACGAAGGAGTCATTTGGCCTGACGACTTGAGAGCCCCCGAAATAAACTTTAACATTTCATTGTGAATGACATGGAATGGAATATACTTGCTTTATAGACCCTAATAAACATGTTTTTCTCTGGACACTGAGATAATGCTTAAAGACACGATATAATTCCAATGAAGAGATAATAATACCAGTGAAACCGTACTTTTAAAAACATAATATATTTCCGATGTAGAATAGAATAATTCCCGTGAACACCTTTTAAAAACACAATATCATTCCAATGAAGAATAGATAATTCAATTGAACACGTTTTAAAACACAATATAATTCCAATGAAGAATAGATAATTCCCGTGAACACCTTTTATTAATACACACAATATGATTTGATACTCTGCTTTGAAACTATTAAACATGATCACAAGAATATATCACTAGAAATATATTAATTCCAATATTACACTTGAAATGAGCATTTATGTGCTCTCGGCAAAAGGCCTACACCTGTTACCCTGCCGCAGGCTATGTGTGACACATGGATTGATGTGCCCTTTGAATGACGTCTTTATCCACGTTAATGTATCTGATGAAGCAGTCCGTGGACCATCTTCCCAATGTTTGGATCAAATGGTCGGGACTTTTGACCTTTCCAGCAGTGGTTGCTGCACCTATAAGAAAGCTATGTCCTGAATATGCATTACAATTCTTGCCAGAAGCCGCTAAGACCTGTCTGATACATTGAATGAAGAACTCTCTTGTGAGAATTATACCGTCACTATTTATATATATAGAGAATATTATGTGAGTTTTGGATAAATATCAAGTTTATCATGCGAGTCTTAGAACCATGTTAGCGCGAGGCTTGCCTTATACTATTATTTCCTCCCTTTTTCCATTAATAATCATCAATTACCTTATTTGTGACGATTTTGTTCTTCCGTCAATTTTCGGAAAAAAACCCACAAATGATCTAAAAATAACGATAGGATAAAGCTCAGGTTTATACGATCGGTGTTATCCTATTGACTTTCATCTGGTAATAGGATAAAGAAGGTCTCCGAGGTAAGCCCCACTATTTATCCGAAGCTTTACATACTCTTTAATGAAATCATATGTACAGGTGTGTGACCCTGTCTTGCTTATAACAATTTGTACATCCGAGATCTTTAAAGCAGACCTAGCGTCTTGTGGATGGTTATTTCTTATTGTGAATTCACCACATCTGATTAATCCAAAGAACGCCATGCTTGAAGCTGTCGAAATCATCAAGCTATCAAATGTTCCCAATATTCCACGCTTTAAGTAATACAACATATCTGATAGGAGATCATGAGTAATTGGAAAACGCTGCTTTTTCAAATTTGGCTGTGATGTTTTAACACCCCGCAAAATGATATGAAGCCTATGAAGTTGGCTAGGATTGAATAGTGGAGACCAAACTTTGTGTTTTAGATAATTGTACCTTATTCCGGCTAAGTAAAGCTTAATTGTACTGTATTTGAATTTCCTTTCTGCACAAAAAGCCACAACATAAACGAGATACTCTTCACTTAAATTTGGAGGAGCCAGCCTTGTGCTGTGCCAAAAAGAGTTCTGTTCACATAATTGTTTAAAAAGCTTATAACCACTGTCATATATTTGAATGGAGATTGGTTCATGCGCTTTATTCAACACACTATTTACGGTCTTTGTTAACCAAGAAATATGGCCTTTAAAGGCGATACTGGTGTTAAATGTGAATCTGCTGCTGTTTCTAATTTTTTGAAATTCTTGACTTGAAATCGAGATACTAGGTCACTTAAAACGTTTTTTTTACCTGGTAACCATCGACTAAGTACAATAAAGTTCCCATGTGCCTGACCCATGGTAAGTCTCCTCATTAATTGCATAATGAGGGTTGATTTGCTGCGCCCTTTAGCAAAACTATCAACAGTAGATTTATTGTCACAATTAAATCTAATATGTTTCTTGACCCACTGTTCCTACCATAAAACAACACAAACCACTGTTGGAAATAACTCCATAAAAGCTATTGATATTTCTGTTTCTTCTAGTTTGGGTAATTCCTCTAGTCAAGGCTCAGAGATCCATTTGCCTTGATAATAAGCCCCATAGCCACAGCTACCGCTGGCGTCAGTGAACAATTCAATGTCTGCGGCTTATTTAAAACAATCCTCATGAAAAAATGAAACTCCATTCCAATCGTGCAAGACGTCACCCAACATTTGTAATTCATATAGGCAGTCTGTACTAAGTTTTACATGATGATGTAGCTCTCCTACTGATGATGCCTGTTTCAACAGATAAGATACGAAACTCCTGCATTGTATAACTACTTTTGTGGCATAGCTTATGTGTCCCAATACGGAAAGAAGCTTGCGTTTTGTAATTGACTTTTTCTGACAGACCTCTTTAATGTAATTCTGAGCACTTTCTCACTAGGTAGGGAAGCTTGCATTTTTACTGAATCCAAATTAATTCCAAGAAACACCATAGTAGTATCTGGACCCAATGTCTTTACAACTATAAATGAAAGAACTGATCACATAGCAAACTGTACGTTGACAAATAAGGTTTATAGCGTGTATATTGTAGTTTCTGCGTTCGTATTCAAATCGGTATGTATTAATCAAAGCGCTGAAAGCAACGTAGCAGTTCGCTTTTTCATTACAATGGATACATCTCACTTTTGTCCAAAGTAAATCATAGCTTTTGAAATCTTTAGTTAATACAAACCCAACAAATTGATTAAACATGTACAAAATATACATGGTATAAAACGGCAATATATAACTGTTTTGCCATGGAAGTGGCCATATTGATTTTTGTTTGGCCATCACGTGATAAACCCTCTGTAACAGTGTTTAACTAGAAAGTGTTTTGGACAAAGGACACATAATCTTTTGTAGCATTTGAGATAGACTGTTCTTAATGTGTACCATGTTCATACTGACTATTTGTTTTGTCAATAAATAATCTTGTTTAGAAGTGTTTAATGTGTGTTTATCATTAATTAAAAGTCCATTGTATGAACTCATTTAACAGTACTTTATTGAGAATAAATATAAATGTATATTACGTTTTTCTTGAAATAGGACAATTTCAAAACGATGCATGTACATTATAAGCAGACTTATATTTTATAAGCATTAATACATTCAAATAATACATAAAATAGGAAAAAACTACGACTTGCAAAACACTCAGAGTATACGAAGCTGCATAACTCTATCTGCGCTTTTCTTTTTATCCCAACACTTTATTATTTGATCCAATTAAAAGTAGATGTTCAATTTTAACAAAATATGTCACTAAAACAGAAAATAAAAACACATTTATCAGAACCAATGTCCTTTTATAGTCCAGGTCGTGATTGATGTTATGTAAATATTATTTGTATACGCGTAAAATCACGAACGTTAATTTCCTTTTTTACGTACTATATCCTTGCTTGGAATTGAGCTGTGATGCTAGATTATTATGCTCACAGGAGGGCATTGTCCGTGATTTGGTCTGTCTGATTGATCTTATTAAGGGTTCTATAAGACAAAAAAAATAATCTTGAAATTGTTCTAGTTTGACAACTTTGCGGATGAAATCGCATCACGATTCAATCGCCCGATAGAAACGTTCCTCAATTGTTCGATTAGTCATTTGTAAATTTCCGCAGTTAGCCAAAAAATAGGCCAAAAAAAGAAATTTAATACAAATCACCTGTTAAAGCGTTTTTACGAAATAATCAAAATATGCAAACAATAATAGAAGCACTTTAGTCCATATATTATATCGTTTTTGAATTCAGCAATTCGCAAAGAGATCGGTTAAACAATGCACTCATTAACATGATTTACATGAGGAGGATTTGAACAAAAATGTTTGTGGTGGTTAAGAAAGTTATACTTTTGGTTACTCAACTAATAAAAAAGCATACTAAATATTATCTGTGTTAAAAACAACTGTTGATTCAGGTTCATATCTTTAAATAAATTATCTGTCATTTCACCTATAAATTCTACACATACGCTCTCTTCGGCTGCTTTAGCTGAAGAGCTCACATTTAAATTACTTCTGCTGTGGTTATTTCTTAACGTTTCTACTTAAAAAGTTTCAGAAAAGGTCTCTTTATACTGTCTAATTTGTATTGTTTGACAGTCCATGGCTTACATTAAAATGATATCGATTCATTTGTTAAGCTAGACGTTGTATAGTTGTGTTTGATATAATGTATCACATTCGGCCATGATATTGAAATTATAGCTGACTTATACATTTACAACGACTATAATACAATGCTTTTTCCACCACGGAAGATTACATTTAATGCCACATAACCCTGATTTAAATCACTAAAGTTGATTCGAACTTCTGTTAGAAGCTGGCTGAAAGGCAAATGATTCTTTTAATAATACATCACACGATTTCGATATGTTGTTAACTATATAATTTTCCGATTATTCTTTTAGAAACGCCCTGTCCTTATTATGGCAAATCAAATGCCCAATGTTTTTTTAATTGTTTACATTTTAAATACACTTTAATTTGATTTAGAAATAGAGCATGGGTATTATTTCACCAATGATATATTTACGTAAATAATATATAATACGAATTGTCATTATATCTTTAGAAAGTAAAAGTGAGTCGAACATGTCGATTGTTTGTGTATCTATATTATCTATGTAAATAGTAAGCATGATACAAATCTACTTACTGTTTTAACGTATGTCTTCTTAACGAAGTAATTATATGTATTTTAAATACATGCTATAATTTGCAATTTAAATTCAAGATAATACAGATGATTCATATGTTATGCGCTTTGCAACATACTTAGTATCATCAGCCATTCACTGCTAAAGCACTTAAGGTTACAATTATTTCTGTGAATTGATGTGAGCAACAATTCCTTAAGATGCTGTTTGTTATTTGTTATTCGCATGACATCCGGGTCCCTTAGCAAAAACATATCCAACGGCGGACATAACGCAATTTGTCTGCTTTGAACTTTGTCTGATTTGTCTGACCAAATAAATCAAAATATCAGTATTTATTAATTGTCTTCACAACAGAACGGTCATAAACAAGAAAAGTTATAGATAATGTGCCACCTGCATCGCATTCGTTTTGCCGAAACTGAACTGACGGCATTTCTATTAATGTGTCATACAGAACTATATGGCGAGCAGAAATGTAATATTTGTTCACTGGACATTGGAGCTCCTGATTGAATAGCTTTTGTTTCCTGTTACCTTCACTAATATTTAGTTTAACATTCACGTACCGAATCATTTTATTTAGGATTTAATTTATGTTTATTTTTCTCGTATATGAAATCTTATCGAAAGATCTTCACCGCGCAAATTTACAAGTTTCCTGTTTTGGTCAGTAAGATGTGTTACCATTGACAAAATTGGGTTTATAGCGATAGGTAAATAAATCAAATTAACAGGTACTTTAGTGATTTTACAACCAGGTCCTACCGATGGGAAAAAACTATAGACGTTTTTTGTTGAATCATGCACATAGGATGCCTCAATGATATCACTAGTGACTCTCAAGCTACTAATACTTAATATATTTACAATGTTTTCTGACTCATTATATTCTGATGAGTATACTTGTGCATTAAACCCCAATACCGTTCTGGTAGAGTTTGCCGGTGTAAAGTCTATTTTATAATTTGGTGCTATATTTAGTACTGTTTTGAGTGTGTTGTTGTTAGGCTATAGCGTTATAGCGTACTCGTCTGAGACCTTTTTGTAATGTCCATTATCCCTCATTATTCTTTGTCCGTAATCGTTTATATCATCACTTTCGTATGAACCGTCTGGAAGGTCAATATCAACCCAAGTCATTCCGTTGTCAGGACTATAGCGAAAGTTATTGTTTACATAATCTATATTTGGAAATGAATAGAAGGTCTCCAAATTAATTAAGGCCATTTCGCATGTTTTGCTTTTATCGAGTTGATTCGGTGGTTCTAAAGAAGTACACATTCTAGAGCTATTATCCTTCAATATAACGTGAAAAGATTGTTCGTACCCGTATTAGATTCAATTTGTTCTAATACTGCTAGCAATAGTCTTGTTTCCATTTTTTTGTATTTCATTTTCTTTATGGCATATAAAAGTAGTCAAGTCCTGATCTATACTTACCATTGTTTCTAGTGCTAGTAAGATCTATAACGACAAATCTATGAGGACGGTCCCACGCTTCTTTGCAACAAAAAATAAATTCGTCTTTTAACATATCCGTTAAAACGTGGTCGTTGTAGATGTGATTCATATGTTTAGTATCTTGCGGGAACAAACAAATAAAGTTTGCATTTTCACGTATAGTTTGGCTTGGAAGTTTGAAGTAGTTTTGTGCAAGATAAAAACAGTCTACATTGCTGTCTCTTATGTAATATGTTTCACACTTGATTCGTTTTTCCAACTGAAGGTCGTCAAAAATCACTAGATTTGTGTTTAGGGCTGCTCAAGTCTCTAGGATCTGGTACATCATCAGGCGTTTCAAAACATGTACATTCAATGTCTGCCAACTTATTTAAACTTTTAGCAATTTCTTCAACTAAAAGAACTGGTGAAACTTCATTTTTCATTATATAGTCTTTTTCGTCAAACAATTGTATAATCTCTTCTTTCCGTAGCTTTTCTTCAAGCGCTTTCTTTATAATTTTGTACTCAGGTTGAAAAAGCGACTTGCCAAACACTTGCAGGATGTTGTAGTCTAACCAGACTAGTCGTAGTAAAAGGTTTACCAATAGTTTGGTTTTGCCACATCCGCTTTTACCAATAATAAGGCCTCGTATTGATCTCGGTAAAAGCCTGCAGTTTAATCTTTTTGTCGATATATCATTCCACGAAAGATTTTTAACTTCCATTTTTAAATATTGTTTTCTTTTAAAGAAAATATGTCTTTATATAAAAAATGTATTGCGTCAAATGTAGAAGCAAAACTGAAACAGTGGATGTGCAGAATGTTGTCAGTAAAAACAATAAACCAATGCTTCGCGGAAAGTGCGCCGTTTGCGGATGTGGTAAAACGCAGTTTGTAAAAATGCATACTAAAACCGGGGGAGACGTGGTTTCGTCGTTGAATATGGTGACGAGTAAAGTCAAGCTTCCACGAGCTAAATTTCCCGGTGAAATGCATATTCCAGGAATGAACTTTGCCGGACCTGGAACTAATTTAAACGAGCGATTAACTCCAACTGTTGCTTACAAAGACTGGAGCAAACCAGTCGATCGAGTTGACGATGCTGCTTACCATCATGATTTAGCATACCAACACTTTTCAGATAAAGCGAGTAGAAACGTGGCGGATAAACTTATGCTTGAACAAATGGACGTCATTAAAGACCCTACTTTTCGCGAAAGAATTGAGCGCGGTATAATGAAGCCAATCATATCTACTAAGGCAAAGTTCGAGCTAGGGTATAAGGGAAAAAAAGTCGTGGCTAAAGAACTTAAATGGACTTATCAGCTCCCGGACGAACTGCATAAACCCGTTGTAAAAAGTTAAAAAAAAGAATAATCGTTGCCCGTGGCATTGAAAAAATATGTGCTGCTGATTTAGTTGACATGCAAGCTTTTGCTAAATTTAATGGTGGTGTAAAATACTTACTAACAGTTAATGATGTTTTTTCAAAATATGGCTGGAATGTTCCATTAGAGAGTAAAATCGGAGTTGAGGTTGCTGAAGCATTTCACAAAATATTTAAGGAAAAGCGACCCTAACAGTTGTGGGTTTACAAACAGGAAAAGAGTTTTACAATAAAAATGTTACCGCGTTGCGAGTCGAGTTGTATTCCACAGAAAACGAAGAGAAAAGTTCCGTGTTAGAGCGGTGAGTTAAGGAAAAAATGTTCAAATACTTTTCAGCCAACTCTACCAAAAATATGTCGATATTTAGATGCAATTGTCAATGCTTATAACATTGATCAAATATATCAAAATGACGCCTGTTGATGCTAGTGATAAAAAGACCGAAAGTTTTTGTTTGGTTCAATTTGTACTCCAAACGCCCTCAAAAGTACGGTAAGCCAATATTGAAAGTCGGCGATAAGGTTAGAATCACTAAAAAAGGGGAATATTTGAAAAATACTTAGATGGACTGAGGTGGTGTTTACAGTGTCACAAGTTTAATATACAGATCCACCAACGTATAACATCACTGATTATAATGGTGGGGTAATACAGGGAACGTTTTATGAAAAGGAACTACAAAAACACGAGTCAAGAAGTATATAGAATCGAAAATGTTATTCGTTAACGCGGAGACAAGTCGTTAGTCAAGTGGCTCGGTTATCCCGACTCGTTCAGTTCATGGGTGGACAATAAAAGTCTTATCAACTTGTCATAGGTGTAACCTTATCCCAGGTCCTGTCTACCTGGAAGCTAGTCAGGTTTGTGTGCGCGGCTGGCGCATTCCCGTGTGTGCGTGGCTGGCGCATCCCGCGTGTGTGTGTGTGGCGTAGGCTGTTTTGCAGCGCTCTTTTTACACCTCAACAAATATGAATCGTCGCTAACTCGCAACAACACGATCGATTCCTGCACGACTCGGCTCGATTCCTGCACGACTCGGCACATCAACACACGACACAAAATTATGGTTACATCTTAAACATAATTTTGATTAACTTTAAAAAAAAAATATTTTTTTTTCAAAACTTTTTTTTTTTCAAAAACTTTTTTTTTTNAACTTTTTATTTGTTAATTTTTTTTTTCAAAACTTTTTTTTTTTTTAACTTTTTTTTATAAACTTTTTTTTTCAAATAGCTAATTTAAATTTATGGATAAAGTATACCATACATTTCATTAAAATTGTGGTTGATTTCATGGTTAAAAAACCGAAATTCGCCAGCCGCGCATATTCTATACTACTCACTACGAAGTTGTCATGCTAATATGCTACGAAACAAATGTGTGTTGGATGTAAGAAAGACAGAACGAAGATAAGTGCGAAAATTACAAATTGTGACACTAGCCATAATGACTGATACGTGTTATTCTATGAGACGCGCAGTACATTGAAAATACATAGACATTATGTAAATATATGAAGTCCAGATACACGTGCACTTTTATGAACAGACATTCGGACACACAAAAGAACGAATGAATAACCTAAATCCAAACACATGAAAAAAAAACAAATAAATGCACTAGTTAACACATTAACATACTAACTTACAAAGACATGCCCTGCTTGTGGAAGATTGAATAAGCTGAAAAGAGTCAACAAACTATCTATCGGGCTTGCTTAAAGGAACAAACGGTAAATTAAAAGAGCCTACACGCATTATACGAATGAACGAAGTAGCGTGTGAGGTTTGATATGTCAAATAAATGTGTTTAGTAGGCCTCTATGAATTTTGTAAAAAGAAAGTTATTTTGTGTGGCGTTTTTATACTGTCGATGTTTATTATGAAGAGGGTTATACACAGTTGAATATATAGGAATTCTGCAAAAGTATCTGGGAAGCTTTGGAGTAAGTATAACGGTGACTAATAGAACATTTAAAAATGTTGCTATATGTCATTGGAAGCTTTGCATTAAATGTTATTTTAACTAAATGTCGAAATGTATTTTTTACCCAACAAACTAGTGTATGTTTTATCTAAATTCAAGGAAATTCAAACTTCTACTTATGATGTGATAAGCGAACCACATATATTAACAGTAATGCTACAATGACCATGTTATGTCAAAAAGTAAGTCATTACATACGGTCAGTTTGGGGCTATAGTCCTTTCGTATTTCCAATAACTTAACATTATTTTTTTATTTTTTTGAAATCTTCGCCACAATACAAACAACACAAATTATAAATTAACTGAAAAACAGATATTACAGAGAAGGTTTTGTGGATTTGAGGCTCGAAACAATGTAATAAGGAAAATAAATATTTAACAAAAGAGAACATGAATAATGTATGTAGACTATGGTACGATATATCACTCCATGAATGTACAATAGAAATATAAAACTCGACCTTTTTATTCGGAAGGTTGAACGCAGTGAAATTAGTCTCAAATATCAAAATAGTTGCGACTTCATTAAAGGATACAACACAACATACTGTAAGATCGGATATGCTACTAAAATAAATATTGTTTTTTGTCCAATAAAATTAACGAGCGGAACAATTTATACACCCATCAGCCCAGGCGATTAAGAACATAATCAATAATGTTGAAGGTTAAGTCCTTAATTTCCAAATAAATCTCATATACTTAACTCGCTCAACGGGATTACGCAATACGATAAGCATACAAATTACTGTATACAATAAATGAATCGTGATAAAGGGGCGTTTTATTTCTCACGCAATTTGTCGAGAGGTTGTCAATGTTTTAATGTGAAATAAGACGAATTAAATGATATCATATAAACCATAGATACACGTTCAATACATAGGGTCAAACTGACATTAAATAAGTAAGTAGCAGATTGTCGGCGGCGAATGTAATCAAACAAATACGAAATAACGAAATTCGTGTAAACGTGGAGATAGAAAAACAACTAATATAAAACTCTAAACACTTATCCAATCCTACATCTGTACCTGAATCTTTACATGGTTCACTTATTATTATCAATCAGTAGGCAATTTTGGTTATTCAAGTCTTTAACGACAAACATGTAAACATAAAACTTACCGCATTAATTAAAAGAACTTGTTTCAAATAAGGAGAAATTAAAATAATTGCGAGGCCGGGACGTTCGTTTAAAAGTCTATATAGTTTCTATTAAACGGTGTCTAGGTCACTCAAAGAGAGGATAACTGCCTAATTCAGTTTGCAATCTTTACTGTGTACTTCGAATAAGATCGAAGTCGTATAAATAACACTGCAAATCGAACAGCTCTGCAATTACTGATAATTTATTAAACTGTACTATTTTACTACAACGAAAATTAATCATGCTTTACCAAAAATATAAATGTCTGTATGTATTTTGCAATTTTCAAACGCAACGCATTAAGTATCCATTTAACGCGGTGTGCTATGTTTCATGATAATGATAAAACATATGTTTGTATCGTATTAAATCTGGGGTGTATCATGTTAAATTGTAAATGATTTAAAGTACTCTTGTATCGTATTGTGTCTGGGTCGAATCCATTTGAGTGAGCTCTTTTGATTTCGTATCTAATTTCTGTATATTGTTATGTCGCAATATCCATTATTAAAAGTATTAATATTGTCATATATCAACCATGTATACCGTATTTAATTGTTATAAGCGCATATTCCCACTCATGATGTGGCTGTTTCGATTTTCGTTTAAATATCATTTGGATCATTTATGTTTGAATCGTGATGATCTTGAAGCTATATGGATTGACATTGTATTACCAAAATCTAAACCTATTTTATGTGGTGCTATTTATAGACCTCCTTTACAACAGAACTTTTATACAATTTTAGAATCTGTGTGCTCTTCATGCAATGATTTTTTACAACATGAATCTTTTTTACTATGGGATTTTAACACTGATGTGTCAATGAAAAAAACTAATCATCTTTTAAAGTGTTTCAAATCATTTATTAATATGTTTCATTACAAACAACTGATTTCAGAACCAACTAGAGTTTGTTCTACTAGTGAAACCATAATTGATTTGATATTGGTATCTAATATTGACAACATTACTCAGTCAGGTGTAATTCACACTTCCTTTAGTGATCATAGTTTAATATTTTGAACTTGAAAAGTAAGTAAAATTCCTATTAGTTCTCATAACAATGTTACTTGAAGATCTTAAAGAAATATAATACAGAGGATTTTCAGGCAAGTATTTTAGCCATTGACTGGACTCCTGTTTTGTTATGTGATAGTGTTAACGAAGGTTGGTGTATTTTTTAACATCTATTTTGTCTGTGATAGACAACATAGCACCTGTAAAACATACTTGAATTAAGCAGAGAACAGAACCTTGGATATACTCAGTACTATTAATGAAAGAGACAAGGCATTTTACAATTATAAAAAGAATATAAGTTAAGATAATTATAACATATTTAAGACGCTTAGAAATAAAGTTCAAATACTTGTTCACAATGCTAAAAAAGATTATTTTAACATGTACTTGATCAAAATAAAAATGATTCATTATCTTTATGGAAAACTGTTAAAAACATTGGTTTGCCTTCTTAGATAGGTTCAGCAAGATCTGGCTCCAATATTTGATTAAACATTGATAATATTATTTGTTTTGAAAAGGAACTTATTGCTGAAACATTTTATGAATTCTATACAACTATTGAAGGTATACTTGTTGCAAAATTACCTGAAAGTATACATAAATTTGGTGTAAATTTTGTTAATACTTTTTATGCAAATAAAGGTGTTTGTGCAAATAGTTATTCTTTTTCCATTGTAACTTAGAGTAAAGTTCCGAAATATTTAACTTCACTTGGTACAAATAAAGCTACTTGCTAATATGGTATACCATCGCGTTTTGTAAAAACGGGTTCTCTGTTATCGTTCGTCCCTTAACTCACATCATTAATTTGTCCCTCATACAAGATCAAGTCTCAGATGATCTTAAGACGGCAAGAGTTGTTCCCCTCTATAACAAGGATGACAAATTGTCTGTAGGTAATTACCGGCCTGCGTCCATTTTAAATGTTATTTCAAAAATCCTTGAAAAGGTAGTTTATGACCAGGTTGAATCTTATTTTAAAGATAAAAAAATAGTGTATACATTTCAGTCAGGGTTTAGAAGTGGCTTCTCCACTGATATTTGTTTAATTCACCTAACAGATTTTATCAGGTATGAAAATGATAAAGGTAATATTGTTGGCATGGTTCTGTTAGATTTGCAGAAGGCGTTTGATACTTAATTCTTCTTATAAACCTCAAGCATCCGGGCTTAGTGATGGCGTTTTAAACTGGTGTAAATACTTGTCTGATAGAAACCAGCTTGTTTATGTTTCAGGTACCTTTTCTTGGTGTACCCCAAAGCTCAATCCTTGGACCACCTCTTTTTTTAATTAACGTGAATAATATGTCAGCTGTGGTTAAACATAAAATGTTATTATATGCTGATGATTCTGGAATCCTTGTATCTGGTAAAAGTGTACTTGATGTTGAAAAGGCACTCACAGATGATATGAACTTGGTAAGCCAATGGTTGATTGACAATAAGTTGCCATTGCGCTTAGATAAAACTGAGTCAATTGTGTTTGGGTCCAAGCAAAAACTTATGTCACAATCACGCATTGATATATCTTGTAATGGTACACCCATCGCTTCTACATCATCCGTGAAGTATCTTGGAATAACCCCTCACCAAAATCTTTCTTTCTGCTCTATGGCTGAGTCTGTTTTGAAGAAGGCCAATTAAAGGTTAAAATTCCTTTATCGTAAGAAAGAGTTCCTTACTTTGCATGCGAAGAAACTACTTGTAATGTCACTGATTCAGTGTCATTATGATAATGCTTGTTCTGTATGGTATAATAGTATAACTCGGACTTTAAGAAATAAGTTACAAACCTGTCAAAATAAGTTAATTATGTTTGTTCTTGACCATGATTCTAGAGCACATATTAACCAATCGCACTTTAAGTCCCTCAACTGGTTACCAGTTCACATTGGAGTAAATCAAATAATGTTATGTCATGTTTTCAAAATAAGAAATTGTCTTTCTTCAGATAACATGAGTGCACACTTTGTTTCCCAAGATTGTATGCATAATTGCAGCACTAGGCTTAGTAAAAAGGGTGGGTATTGTTAACCCAAGGTCAAATGCCACTGTTCAAAATGTTTTCTTTCAATAGCATTACACTCTGGAACTCTTTACCTGAGTCACTCACAGAGGTCAACAGGTTAGAAGGCTTTACGGTTGCTATTGAAAGTCATTTACTGAATAATATTAAAAAATTTACATGTGTGTACTTTTTAACTTTTTTTATTAGCACATATAAAATTGGGCTTAGGTTTTTATTTTTAATAATTATTAGTTCTTTTCTTTAATTTACTTCAAAACATAAATTTTAGCCACCATGATAGATTTAATTTAGATCATTCATTATACCACATTTCATTAATTTACAACTGTCAATATATTTATTTGTTGCAATAATTGATAATATTATCAATTGATCATTGTTTCCAGCTCCTGTGATATTTTGTGAGCACTACTGTGATTATTAGTTGGTCTCATTTGAACGGTGATATACATATTGTATTTCATTAAATAATTATTTTACTATGAACATAGTTATGTTTAAGGTCTGCCTCTTTTTGTAATGCCACCAATAATAAGGACCACAATGGAAATAATGACTTGCTCTTTTTTGTGTTATCCTTGGTGTTGGTGAGCATGCCATAGTTTATTGTACATGATATAGTTTTTAATAATTGCTTATTATTTTATTCTATGTTATGTTGTGAACTATGTATATGCTTCCAATGCCGAAATAAATCTATCTATCTATCTATCTACTCGAAGTTCCTATACTACGGTCGCGTACCTAACATGTCAGGATGGACACAATAGATGTGATATGTACTCGCTTAGTTCATGCGAGCGAACCGTAAATAACACGAAACATATATTCCTATTTATGTCGGGATTTATTCTCGACTTATGGGCTTTGATATCTGAAAAAAATGAAATGAGTGATGATAAGGTATGAAAGTAGAATCATTAAAAGCGATTTGTTAATATTTGGTGAACAACTTTGGTCCAATCGCTTTACTTACAATATTCGACTTCTCTAAAATTCTAAAGCCTTGTAAATACTATATTGGCTTAAGTAATTTATTTCATTGCCTGATATTACTATTTTAGAGTCGATAGTGTTGTACAAGCTTTAAATATTATTTTCATGTTTTTTTCACACTTAATGATCATATGAAACAATGGACTTTATCCTGTTAAAAAGACTTAAGCGTTTTCGAAAAAACATTCTACAAGTCTTTGCCTGTTAAGAAACAGTTACAGTACAAATATCATGTTTTATCCAATGTCGTGAGGAGCATATTTATAATAGCCGAATAAGTTCTTATGTTCAGAAATGACTGTTCAGTGTGTAGCTATAAGTTTACAAACAGGTACAGTTAACATTATTTTTTATCACCATCACACGTTATTTCAACCAAAGCAGTTGTTACTTGCTCTTCAAAATCATTTGATCTGACAGCAATAGACATGTGAACAGAAATTGAATTGTACATAATGATTCAAATGGCTTCGAACACATGTTAGAATTAGCACTATACCGGATGAAAAAAATGAGATATACATATAAATGTGTTTTTGAATATAATTCAACGAATCGATTGCACGTGTTTGTGTCTAGGTACTTATAAATACAAATTAAACATGTACTCGAAGGAGACCAAAGCATGGGAACAAATACAATGTTTGCTCTAAGTCTAACAATCGCCTTGCGTTGTCAATGAAGTTAGTAGAACTGACATCGATTGTCGTGAAATTCGGAAATGGAATATATGTGATGAATTATGCATGTGTTTTCTGTTGCTTACGAATGAGGTTCGGGTATTCAATAGCCATATATCCCACAATTCAGGAAATCCCGGCAGATTCAATTCTACATGCTTACGAAGAAAGCCCAGTATGCTCATCGTACCGGTTATTTCTCTTGTAAACAACTCAGTATGTAAATCACACTTATCTACAAAACAATACAATCTGTATTGCAGACGTTACTGAATCAAACAACAGTGTGTGATGTACATGTCTATCGGGACTCCATTTAAATGTCAGCAAACCAATTTACAACGTCGTGGTATTGCAATCGCAAACAAGATACGTGCGATGAATAATACATAACGTTGCGTTATTTAAAAAAGCTTTTATACCTTCAATGGTAAGCCCATTAATTAAACGTGCACTTTGAGAATGCAACAAAACTAACTACATTAGCGGAATGAGTCTGTCCCTTAAAACAGTATTTTCACGGATACATATTTCATCATAATGTATCATGGAACTTAAATGTGCATGTTTTGTAACAGAACAGGCAGTTCCTGAAGTTGTATGCCAGCCCAACAACATGAAATGGTGACACCCCAGGCTTGTTATTTGTAAGTTCCGGACTTCTTCAGCGTTTTGTTCAAGGGCCCGATCTCGGTATGATTGTTCCGTTTTTATCATATATCAAATCAAACAGTTAATTGACATTGCAAGGGCACCAGGTCCATAAAACCCGCCGTGAACTTATAACAAACTAACACATTAATGACTTTCATATACAAAACTTAATAACACATATTATACAAATATTTTACACAACACCTGCTGTTTAAATCTGTTAATTAGCTATGTCATTAATCTAATGATAAGCAGTTCAGTAATTACGTAGATTAGTACAAATGTCTTTTTCTAATTTAAGCACATGCAATTAACTGGTTGTTTTTCTAACTTTATTAACGTTATCTCTTACTCTGTTTTATTCATATAGTGTATTATGTTATTTGAAATATGTATTTAAAATTGTATTCGACAGCATCGTTTTCAATGCTTCGTAGACCCATCGTCTCTACACAAAACACCACGATTTCATCGAATCATATAGAGTTTCTTTGATGATTCGTTGTGGAATCTAATTGGTCATGTGCGAGTCCATTTAGAAACAAACGGTACATATCGGATAATCTATTGTATTGAAGCGGTTAAAAACAATACTCATTGGCAATAAATTGCTTGAAGGTGACCTATGCTTTCAGCGTAGTGCAGACACTATATCTTGGCATAGTAGCATATTATCGATATGATGCTTGTTTAAAGTTGAAGAATTCATTATATGTTTCTGAAGTTTCGTCACTAGTATTTCTTAGGGTTTCTTTAAAATCAACAATGATTATTAAGGTGCAAAGTAGGTCCACATTTATAGGTATAACGAAACAACGTTTTTGTGACGTGCATGCATTGTACATTTCCTATATCATGAAATGCTCCATGATTAACTGAATACCTTTGAGGAATCTAGTAAGGAGTAGCTAACGCTCAAGGTTGTGCTATCTTTAAATGTAAGCATTGCATTAAACTGCACNCTACGTGTTTTGATAAAGTAAATCGAAAGTAGGGAAAACAACTACCGGGCATGTACACAACTGTCCATGTATGTGTACATAACACATTTGCACATTCAATGCTATGACACATGTACAATTTCAATCAAGAAGATTACACAAATCGACTAATTAATGATTATTTTAAATCAACAGCATCATCATAATCATTATAGTTGTCATCATTGTCATTATCGCCACCAGTAGTAATTAATGTCAATACTATCATTATCGTCGAATTTTATGTATGTTAAACATAATTATTTGTATACCAGTTCAACAAACAAAACAGTTGTATGCATACACAATGTGTGATGTGTTTGTAAACATGAAAGGCTATTGTATAGAACATTCACAAATCAAAAGAAGGATTAGGAAACGTCTTAACAGTTATTAAAGTACGTGGATTGATTGTTGACAATAGC
Organism: Dreissena rostriformis; assembly: GCA_007657795.1. NCBI lineage: Eukaryota > Metazoa > Mollusca > Bivalvia > Myida > Dreissenidae > Dreissena > Dreissena rostriformis. Next base: position 343,179 of record VMBQ01000128.1, read on the forward strand.
ATATTATTTCTAAATCTTGAGTTTGCAAAACGATGTTGGGATTATCAAGCATTGGCTTAAACATGTCTGAAATTGTACTTAATAGACGTTGCATTGTCCCATCAGCCCCACTGTAATGAATTGTCGTTCTACTCTCCTAATTGGCTTTGCGTTTAGTGTCCCTCTTAATCAGTCGCATTAAATGATTGTTGCAGGAAATGCGAAGCTTGGGACGTATTGCCAACCTTGCTATGAATGGTGGATATCTTAATCGTAGCCGGGTTTCGGTTTCACTATACACGTTTATGATGATTAAAATTACAAAAAAGTCCTAATTCTGAACACCAAGATATCAAAAACAAGTAATGTCTGCGTAAGTGAATCAATACGTCGACCGTCTTTGTTCGTTTCCGATTATTTTTCTATGATCAATCGTTTGAGATTTCTGTCACAATATACCTTTAAATTCGTGTGAACTATATTGTGAATAGTTATAACGAACAATAAATAAAGCATGTTTTGCAGACCTCTCTCCTACTTGGTGGGGCTGTAAGTAGAAGAAAGCAACTTTTGTTTGGCTTTTGCTAATTTACATTTTCATTGAGAAACAATGTTTTAGGTCATCGCATTTCCCGTTAAAATAATATTCATTCTTTTTTTCATTGTTCTAAAAGTGTCTTGAACAGTACGTGTAAGTCTTACAGCCTGAGCCTGCCATTCAATAATCAAATGTTAAGAAGAACAACGTAAATCGGACAAAGCTATTGTCGTAAGGTTTTACAATTGTATTTATTGGTACTCTGACCTAACTTTAACAAAACAAAAATGCGCATACCAATACAACAAATCAGAGACCGCACGTGAGACAAAGTTTGCAACATAGTCTTTAATACGGTGAAATAAAATGGAGTTTTGAAAAGTGCCAACTAACTTTGTTGCACTATTCTTGTCGATGCTTTTTTTCAAGACAATATGTTACTTTCTGTATGGATTCATGGATCCTTGTGTATTTTGAATTTTTGATGCATGGCCGTGTTCAGTTTTCAAAGCACAGTAGTTCTTATGTCTCTACTACAGTTTTCATTGAAATCGTAATTTGATATCATCCATAAGTGTATTTCATATCACATCGTGGTATGCATGGATGCAATTTACATACATTAAGACAACACAACGTTGACGTGAAATGTTTTCTTTTTAATAAACTTACTAGCGATATTAGTAGCTAAGAACGTTGGAATATATTTAGGATAATAAAGAAAATAAACAGAACAATCTATAAAGTTGCAAATTTTATTCTTTTGATTCATTATAATACAAACATGTTCAGTATACATACGAATTGAATTGAATATTAAACGTCATATATGCTCAGCTTCCATATACTATTTCATGTAATCAATTTCATTGGACGTATTATTAAACAGTAAACGTATCACAATTATTGTATCATACCAATCGGGAAAACCATCATTATAAGGCTTATTAAAGTCACAATTTTCAATACAAAATGTACAATACATACTGGATATTAAAAAACTCATACTGCAATACATGTATTGAAGAGTGAAAAGTTACTGCAAACAAAAAGTGTTGCATAATATGTGTTGTATCCACAGTTTGCAAAGTAAAAACACTAGCAATATACAATTTAATATAATATATACATGTCTTTGTAAAACAAAATTAGCATTTGTAAATGTTGCAGGTTTTAGCTGGTCTTAAGCAACAGTTGTACTGATGACTATATGCCAACGTTGAGGCTTCTAAAATGAATAATGATAATACTTGTAAAAAGGGTTTTGAAATAATCAATTGAATACAATACAATAGATTTGACAAGTGTTGTATCCCTACATGTTGCCAGAGATATATTTATTGTTTATTATAAATGGTTGATGTAACTAACCAAACTACAAACAAAACACAAATACAGTAACAATAGGATAGTACAAATATAGTAATATAAAAATATATGTTTCGGTTCCCATAAATAGATAAACAAACTTAAAAAGAGTTAATCATCAAATGAACGACTAATAACTGTCTACAATGAAACATATTGAATCAACCAAACAAAATAAATATAGAAATGAAAATACATTTGTGCTTCAAACATGTATAATGAAGAGTCCTATTATAACTAACTCCATAAGACCAGCATACAGTATATCGTATTTATTAGGTTAGCATTAAGTAAACAAATAGCTTAATTAGATGGTAAAAAAACTAAGAAAAGCAGGTAACATGTAAAAAGCAAGTATTGTGCAAATATTGCACATACATCTTACAAATTTAAAGCATTCCCGTGTACGGTATATTTAGCATGAGCTAACAATGGTCCATTTAACTGTATATAATGAGTACACAGAGTAATGACTTTTGCTTTTTTAGTAAGCTAAAAATCATGGCATGCTTCTGGTGACAATAACTTTACAAAAATACAACTCAGAAAGACAATAGTGAATGAAACTTAATAAATGCCATTAGGAATTGCATTTGTAACGTGTACATTTTCCATGACTTTGGAATTTGTTTTGCTTTCGGCGCCCATTGATGATTAACAATATTAAAGTTGTTATGTATGTGCACATTCTAAAATACCTGCCATACTGATGTCATTAAACTCCGCTATTGTAATTGTCGAAAAGGGGGCTGTACAGATTAGGGGCTGAGCGTTATAAAGACTTGAATGATATCCGGAAGGGGTTTATTTCTTTCGGGCGAAAGGATTATTTTCGGTATGTTTCAAAACATAGTGGTTCGCCGCATACGGCATTCATGGGAGCGTTATGAATGGCTGCGAGGAACCAGAGAAAACCAGTTGAATTATCAAAGCGCGGGATAGTATATAAAAGACGACACAGCAGGAAGGCTATCATTTTACATCTGAACTTTTTACCAGCAACATCTAAATGTATAAGGTAAAACTCTCTAACATTTAACCTAGCAATTTAAGACCGTTTTAACAAGGAGAAGTTGAACACGGATCGAGGACTCGAGGATGGAAACATAAATACATGTTGCTGATTCTTTGTAATCCGGGACATTTAAAGATCGACGATAACATTTAAACATTAACTGTATTTACAACATAACTATAACGATTCGTTGATAGTTGTGTCTGTTATGTACATGTTAAAGTGTGTCCCTCTCCTAGAGAATAATATCTCGAACGTATATTGCGGTCAACCTATATGCGGATTCGAATTACAGTCTCCTTAACAATACAATGACAAAGATGTTTCATGTAAACAGCCCTTTTAAGTTCACATTCTTAGTGTAACATGAACACGATGTTTCTTTGTTTTACCAACTAAATACGGTTGCATCCTTTACTCGGGTAAACACTATACGTATAAGACAGTTGCATGTAATCTTGTGTTAGATTTTTTTATAAAGATATATTTAAAAAAAAAACATTTTCCAGTATGTACATATAATAAATAAAATTATGCATAAATTGTAATAAACAAAGAGTCATTGCAAATTCAGCTGAACAACAGCCCAGAAAATCAGTAGTATGCACATATGATTATGATTTATGACACATAGGTCATACTTTCAATTGCATTAAAGATTACAAACGATACCACAAATAACGTATAAATAGTTTTTGTAAACAGTTGTACAAACTAGAACAATCATCAAATTTAAATACTATGTATGTGTGACAATAGTACTAAACAGTTCAAATTCACTGTCACTGAATTCTTAATTTAGTTTTTGAAACTTATATTTTTCTTAAATTATCATTTTCGTATGTTGTGTTTTTCTTGGCTCCTGTTATGATTTGAATACATTTATACATTTTACTATTGTAAAAGAATAGCGGAAAAAACAATATAGCATTATTTATGGCTCTAGCAGAATTTGTTGAATATCAAGGGAGAAAGGTTTTATTCATGAAAGGGAAAAATCGCCCTGGTAACATCTCATCAACTATTGCTTTAGGTATTTGCCATTCTCAGAACAAATGTTCTAAATTTTTCTCACTTTGTTTGCAACATAAACATAATGGATCATCAATAATTTTTATTTTATTCAAAAGACTATTTGTTCTAAGTATCTTGTGAACTATTCTGTATTGGAGCCTCTGAACCTTAACATCATGTGTTAATAAAAAGGGAAGTTCAAATATTCAATTTCATTCTTTTTCATTTATTGTAATATTATTATTGCTCCTATTTTATGTAAAACGACAGCATTTCTCGAATGTATTACGTTAAACAAAAACTAAACACATAATAACACTCACACAAACTAAAGACATTTAAATAAAATCAGAAACTTAAATTTAGCATCGCACACACATTAAAGACATTCGACTAAAATCACTAACTCACATAGGACAACAAAATCCATAGATTTATTGAACAACGACAAAAACATGCATATTACTATCCAAGTTTCAGTCAGAGCTAATATTTAAACGTTATTTTTGTAAGCAATTTCCATTCGGAGAATTGCAATTGCAGTAAAGAATTATTAGTTAACCGTTAAGCGATTGTCATTTAGCATACATCAGTTTGTTAATAGAGTGAACGAAAGTACACAACAAAACATTACAGTTTAAATGAGAAGAATGTTTAATAACGAGTAAACAATATTAAAATAGATTTAATAAACAAATTAACAACATATGAAAAAATGAGTAGAAATTAAACTAAACAATGAGTACAATCATGAACTCATTTTTGAACTTTTGAACAGCTCCAAACTTGTTATCTGTAAATTGTGCGTGATTATGTTAACTTCCTAGCTTCAATCTATCGAGTTAAGATATTGAATGGCTTTTTTTTTTTAAAGTACACAAATCTGTGGAAAAATCAAATGGGTCAATTTGATAAAATAAGTTAACATCAATTCAAACTTTCATATTATCGAGTTAGGAGTATCTAAGATAAAGTTTTTGCTATTAATTATGACTGAGAATTTTACTATTCGCTTATGTAATTATTGAAGAAAAATATTTAACGTACTCGAAAATACAATATGTATTTAGTATGCATTGTAAGAACAATTCACAAAGACACAAACAAACAAAATGTCACAACAAAGCACAAGTTCGAAATTTCATATAATGTGTATAAATAAAATAAATGATATTATTTGAATGATAATTGTTCGTCGAAGCAATCACATCGATCAAGTAAATGTATACACTCGCATATGTGGATTGCCGAATATACCTGTTTTTAACAATTTTCCACAACTCAAAGCAATTTTGTCAAACGTGCTGTTGAAACATAGACCCCACGGAAAGTATATTTCATTTCCTAAAGGGAGTGATCTAATGTACTGTCCACTAGGACTGATTTGATGTATGCAGCTGATATTTCCAGATGATGTCACATACACATTACCACTAGGATCCACAGCAATTTGACGTGAGCTAAGTAGAGCTTTGTGCTTAAATTCAAATACTTTGTCTCCATTTAAGTTCAACGCCATTAAGTTGTTGGACCAATAATCTGAAATAATTAACGTTTGGTTATAAGCATTAAAAGTACAACGACTAGACAAATACTCTTTAATGTCCGATGTTAACCAGATTTCACGAAGCAACGTTCCGTCATTATTAAGAATGTCTATCTTCTCATTATCTGCTGACAAACAAATGTACTGGTTCAGTGCGTAATTTCTAGTAACATCGTCATACGGGACTCGTGTTTTGAGTTCTGTAACAACGTGCACATTTCCATAACGTAGTTGCGAAAATGCAATTTTGCCATGATATATTATTACCATGTCCGTAAGACCTGTCTTAGAAACTGACATATGCAAAGCGCCACAATTGAATTTTGATATTACTAAATCACTGTCTTCCTCAATCACTAGCAACGCTTTGACTGTGTATAAAGATACTACGATGTACTTATCTACCCATATGCACGAACGAGGGTCGGGGTATTTTGCTTTGTCAAAGATTTGTATAATACTTAAATCTTTAGTAGATTGAAGCTGTGTTATGCGCTCCGTATATGGCTTATGATGACTGTTATCGGTATCGGAGCCTGTCTCGCTTACATCACAAATGAGGTATTCAATTCGCAAGGAATTCTTCATTTCTATCAGTAAACTATCGAAAGAGGTATCCTCAACGCATTTAAAGCTAGATTTACTTCTTTTGTTCTCCAATTCCCCTACGGTTGATTTCAGACGACATACGGAATCCTTTTCAAGCTGGCGCTGCAGGAGAACAACGTGTTCATTAGTTCCAAACTTCTCAACGTGTTCAATATAAGTTGACTGCTGTTTGACGTCTTTCAAAAACTGATGTGACTTTTCAATGTTTGTTTTTATTGTTTCTCCAATCACTTTCTTCCTATCAGCAATAGCAGATAACACTTCATTCTCAAGTTGCGCATACATGTCAAAGAGTTTCTGTTTAATAGTTTGAAGTGATGACAGCGCTTGACTTTCTATTTCAGACACCAATTCCTCGTGTTTGCGTTCATGTTCTAAGAGACTCTCGCCTTGCTGTTGCAAGTCATGAAACACTGTCTTCAATCCGGTACAATCCACTTGTATATCATGAACAATATCAGACAGTACCTTTAGTTCCTCGCACTTTCTGTGATCAGCCATAGCACACTTATTACAGCATGTAGTATCGTGGTCTTCACACAGGTACACTACTTCTTCCTTTTTGTGATTCGGACATGCTATCAATGTCTTCAGAAGTTCTTTTATCTCCTGGGGAGGTACATCTGCAAGTTCACACAACTTGTGATGCTCGGAAACCTTTATCCTTACATGGTCCTGTTTACACTGACCACAAAGAGGTTCCTCACATTCTCTACAATACACAACGCCCTCTATTTCGCCTTTCTCCTCCAAGCAGGGGCCGCATACGTATTTCCCAACAGACATTTTTTTTTGCACAGTGAAACACAATCACCTCCGTGTATGTATATGCTAAATCGAAAGTAGGGAGGCGTATACATACCTATCAGTATGTTGATAGACTTTGACCATTAGTGTGTAAGTATAGAGCAGAATCGGTGTCCACCTTCATAAAATGAAGATAACTACCTCTTAAACCATTCAAATCTTGTCCAGCGGTTATATCCCTTGTTATAATGAGTACAAATGTATTGTATTGCATATGCATATTATTGTATGCGCATTGCAGCACATCACGATTGACATGCGATTACATACGTATATGTTTAATGTGAAAGTTTGATTTTTAATAGTTGTATCTACGATTTAAATATCAACACTTTACGTTGGATACTTCTAACACCGCACACATATGAACGAGGGAAGTGAATAACATTTACGTTAAGCAGTTATATGTACCATACTTTTAAAGTTGTTTTGTTAAATGATATTATTAATGCCAAACTTATTAATAACGCTACAAGGATACTGATATGTTTACTCGAGAAAGAAACAATGTGTCAATTAAGGCACCCTTAAAGAATATTGAGGATTTCCTCCGCACAAGCATTGCTCATGTACAAACATGGGTTATCGGCTAGAAATCAAAGCGTCTTTTAAATGTTATCAAGCTCGAAATTGAATAATTGTTTTTATTTATATCAGTTCTTCTGAACTGTTACTATATGTTGTATTTATACTTGTCTATGTAAGTTTTAAAATTTGTAATGTTTCATGTATCGAAAGCTGCATTTCAATGTTTGTGAACTACCAATTTGTGGCGGGCTTAATAAAGCGGCCGTTACCACAATACCATATTTGCTGTAAAATAATATTAGAATGATTTCATGTGTTATCCGTAATGGTACTTTTTAATCACCATGATAAAAAAGTGTAATCATGGGTTTAGTTAAAAGTATGCAATAACCATAACACTATTGGTTATCCGTTGCAGTAGCTTAGTATTCGATTGCCATGATAACAATGGCCACCCGTTGTAGGTTTTAAGCATTCGATTTACATAATACCATAGGAGTTTACATTTTTGGGTGCATAGCTTTCATTCGAAATACATCAGGCTGTAAGTATAAGAACGATAACGACTTGAGTACGAGTACACGCAACACAAGGCAATATATTCAGAAGAGGTCAGACACAAACGTGATAATTTTAGCATAATACACGTTAACAACCTGATTGAAAACATTTTTCAACTCAACAGTTGAAGTTAGTTTAGTTATGAGAAAAAAATATGTTTTCATTGCAGTGTTATTTAAATAATGTGATCAGGGTTAAAACTAAGAAATACAATGTATATATCTTATATAGAGATACTCTATTGATCATGTATTTCGGTTCTTAAGTTAAAGCTTTCAACACCATATGGCAAGATGTGGTATTGTCTTCAGTGTTCAGTTTGTATGTTCATATACATTGAATTCTATTTGGATGCTTCCAATTCTAATTGCGAATATATAGCTTTCTAAGACTTGAACAAGTTCGCATTTAAATAAGACATGGAATTTGACCTTTTTAGTACCTTACTATAATATTTCGATTATAATATATTCTTTAGTTGTAGTAAATAAATATGTGATTACGCTATTACCTGAGTATGACTGCACCATTATGTAACAGGCTTCCCGTTTTCGATTACTTTGAAACAAATATATTATATGTCGTAGTACCTTAATATGAGATTACCATTATAGCATAGGCTGTTCCTTGTAATACATACATATGCGATACCCGAGATAGCATATGCTATCCGTTGTAGTACCCAAGTATGCGATTACAATACTAGCATAGGTTGTAGTACCTTAGTAGGCGAATTATATTATAACATAATTATCCGTTATAGGACATAAGTATGAGATTGACATGAAGACATATACTACCGTTGTTGTACCCGAGTATGCGATTACAATACTAGCCTAAGTTGTAGTTCCTTAGTAGGCGAATTGTATTACAACATAATTATCCGTTACAGGACATAAGTTTGTTATACACATGAAGACATATGCTACCGCTGTTGTACCCAAGTATACGATTACAATACTAGCATAGATTGTAGTACCTTAGTAGACGTACTATATGATGATATAAGTTATCCGTTGTAGGACATAATTATGCAATTACAATTATAACAACGGTTGTCCGTTTAAGTAACACATTATGCTACGTATGTGATAACATATGTTATCCGTTGTAGTCCCTTTGTGTGCGAATAATAGAGCAAGTAATACGTTGTAGTACTTTGGTATGCAATTTAATGATTACGTAGGTAGTCCTCAGTGTGCGATTTCAATGACAACATAAATAATTCGTTGTTGAATCTTAGTATGCGCTGACCATGGTAACATATGTAATCCGTTGTATCGCTTAAGTTAAAAACACATAACCACCGATTTTATTCTGTTAAGTTGTGCATGAGAAGTATATTAAAGTTTATTAAGACAGTTATCGTATTTAGCAATGATTTATCCTATTGAGGTTATCCTATTTGATTGAGCGATTTCGGCTATGCGATTGCATCGCCTCATCCGGATGTCACGACGATACAAGTACACTCGATTGTTTATTCATGACACATAACCGACGCAGATGATAAGGCTTAAAAAAAAGGCACATAAAGTGGTATGCGATTTTTGAGTTTTTTTCTCTCCGAAAATAAACTCAAAATATGTTCGGTATTTTAATGTCGGTACTTAAGTCACACGTTACGAAAAACGTGTTGGTTTGTTTATACTAGGTTTATAGAGTGCACGGGGATTCTCCTATACGGCCATCGGTTCAAACGACCTTTCCGTAAGTTTACGGGAGATAGTGCCAGACAAAGGTGACGTCATTTTCAACAGACTTTACGAGCTTGGGTCTTTGAAGTACCCGATGTGAAATAACTTCTACACTAAACCTCGGTTAAAAGCTAAAGACGAGTTGGTTGGTAAAAGTTGTGAGGATGATCGAATCTTCGACCCGTAAGTGATTGCGCCAGAGTCTTACCACTCGACCGAGAAACCACTGGTGACCAGACTATAGTGCTTTTAAATCGCCAACCATTATGGCCATAGAGAACTTGATATGGGGACGCATGGTGCTATTAAAATAGTAAACTAGTTAAGCCCTAGACGTTCAGTCGTTTTGCTATGGTGCTATTGAAAAGGCAACGCCGAGATTTATTAAAGTTTTATAACTAAATTTATCATGTTAATTGCGTACAGTATTGTTTGCGTATAATTATTAATGTATTAATAAAATGTTACTTTTACTTTCAATCGATGTCAAACAATTGCATTTGTTGTAAAGTGACGCAAATCCTAAGATTGCTAAAGAATCATAGCTTACGGCAGAAGTAAATGTATCGTATATGGACAAATAGTCTGTACTTACGATTTCATGACGCAAAACTTAAAAAAAACTGATAATGTCACGCACACACGAAAAACAAAAACAAACCCCCAAACTGTCACGCACACAAATTAAAAACATTCAAATAACTTTAACTTCTCATATTTGGCCAAATACGCCATAGATTAATAGAACATAACAACGACATGATTATCGCTCACCCAGTTTCAGTAAGAGCTAATATTTCAAAGTAAGTTTAGCAGGAATTTCCATTTGGCGTATTGCAGTTGCAGTAACGGATTCAGAGTAAACAGTTAAGTGATTGTCATGTCACATTCGGCGGTTTGCTTATAGAATAGACAATAACGGAAATACAATTAAAATAAAATTATGTTTACATGAACAATATTAAAATATTTTTAATATGCAAATTAAACATAATGAAATATATTATATTATCTTATAGGTGAACTCATGGCAACAATTTTGAACCTCACAACCACCATACAATTTATCTAATAATTTTGCGATAGATCCCTCGCTTTTATCTCTCAAGTTAAGATATTAAATGGCTTACTTCAACAGTACACACATCTGTGACCAGTCAAATGTGTAACATACATAAACATCAATTCAAAATTTCAGATTACCGAGTCTCTTAAATAAATGTTTGATGTTAATAATCGATGAGAACGCGAATATACACTTAAGATATACTTTTAACTAGATGGCAAACATATAATTATACGCACACAACTCAAGATACGGTACCGTTCTATATTAGAAGATTTAATAACTTTAACAATACATGCATCTCGCGCAACACTATGTACAGGATAATGTTGGGACATAAAAAATGCATTAACAGTACAATAACAGTTCAATAAGACATACAAAACAAAATATAATACAAGTGCAAACGTTCGAAATGTAATACAATTTTCATAAATCAAATGCATTAACTTATTGAAAGGAACACGCAATCACATACAAATTTTAACTTAAATACAATTTCAAAGCAACATATAGGTTTAAAATGTTGAAATATCTTTGCTTTTCATATTCATTTTCATTTAATTTACTAGCATGTTAATTATACGAATAAGTAATCAACTAAATGTATACACTCGCAGATATGGAATTCCGGCTCCACCACCACCACTTTAAGCAATTTTATCAAACATGTTATTGAAACATATACCAAATGGAAAGTATAGTTCATTCTCTAAAGGTGTGATGTGTTGTCCACTAGGACTGATTTGATGTATGCTACCACGATAGGATGCCACATACACATTTCCACTAGGATCTACGGCTAATTGATTTGGTCCATGTAGATCTGGGTGCTCATATTCAAATACTTTTTCTCCATTTAAGTTCAACGCCATTAGTCTGTTGGACTCACCATTTGAAATTATTAACACGAGGCTATAAGCGTTAAAATTACAAAAACTAAAAAAGGGTGTGCACTATAATTTATGTCTGAGTCTAAACTGATTTCACGAAGCAACGTTCCGTCATTATTAATAATGTCTAATTGCCCATTTGCCATACATATGTACTGGTTCAGTGGGGCATTTCTAGTAACATCACGGTAAGGAATTCTTGTTTTGAATTCTGTAACAACGTGCACATTTCCATAACGTTGTGCAAATGCAATTTTGCCAGCATGTGGCAAAGAAATCACCANCATCAATTGTATGTTAGAAGTATTATATAGGTTGCTTTCTGAAAGTTTTAACAATGCATTGCTTATAACTTTTAAACGTATGTACATATAAAATCACTGAGTATTAAATATACAAGTTCACGTTTATGCATGTGCATGGTGTTTTAAAATAAAACCATAATGCATTTTTACATATCTCTACACACATACAATTCACCTTTTCCTGGCTGCGTAGCTAAATCAGATGTTTCCAAATCAGTTTGTGTCCGGTCAGTCACGAGAACAACACTACAACTTCACTGGGAACCAAGATTCAACGGATGGGCCAAACAACGCTTTGTTATGAGGTTCAGATGGACACTTGCAATACATTGGACAGACGTTCAGTTGTTCACGTAGGTATTGGAAACGAGTACATTTTGAATGACTTGGCTACTGGAACAGGTTACGAGTTGAAATTGTACGTTTATATGACCCTCCACCTCCATACCAAGTTTTATAAACCTTACTTACGCATGTTTCGAGCTATTATGAGAACCCCGATTGGAGTTTTTATAATTCTGTGTGTAACCATTGCAAACTTGTTAAGTAATCGCCAGATTCAAATTAATATAAGACGGACAGACGGACGCATGTATCCAAAGACGCACGGAAGGACCTGTGGTTAACCTATAGCCCCCTTCGATTACACCTATTAGTGTATAATACTCGTGATATAAAGTCACTGTTTAAATAATTCTATTAAAATTTGTGCGATGGTGTTTTACAAAATAAAGACACAATATATATTCAAACACGAAATGCAATGACAAACTGTCTTGTATTGTGTGTTTGCTAATTTGAAGCAATTTAAATCTCTCCATTAAGGTAGCTCAGTCTCTACCTTAACCCTTTTATGTTTAATGTTTACTATACAGTATACTGCATCCAACAAGAACTCAGACAGTCGCATTTCGTTCTCAATTCAGGTCGAGTCGAATATAGGTTAATTAAAGTCAGCAAGGTTTTGTTTTGTGTATGAAGAAGAGCGCTTACAAAAGCATACTATATACGCTTACTGTATTGTTAAGTAATGAACAAAATCGTAGCGAGATATTGATTGAAATATCTGTTCAAAATGTGTGCATCTTATCGATATTTTACATTAAATTCTCAATCGTATGAATGGTTTACAAAATGGAAGATACCAAATAGCGACAATTGAGAATATGAGAGCTACGTCTTGTTCGCTGACAAGTTTTATCACAGGAAAGGGTAGACTGTATGCGTTTAAATGAACATGTTCACTGTGTTTAAAACTACCCAAGAAAAGGACTATAATAAGCGAATTTCTTTTAACAGTATTTAAAGGCTTGTTCGCGCTCGTATATTTTGCTGATGTCAATAAGTCAATGATCATACAAACTATACAAATTGGAATAGTCAACAATACATATAAATTATAATGTTTAGACAATAGTTGCATGAAAGTATGTCGTTATCGGAATTTAAACCCATGTCGTTTTGGTTATTCGGTAGCACTGGGTAACTGAATTTGTTTTATTTGTCTTCATTTTTCAAAATCGAATATCTCGGCGTCAAATTCCAGCGAAGGATCGCTTTATGCCTTCTATCGATAACTGTACAGAATTAGGTAAATTTTCTTTGAATTGTGCAACTTGTCTAGGCGTGCTTTCGACTCCCGCGTGGAAGCGTGTAGCGAAAACTAATTTATGAATTGGTTATTTTTTCTTTATACTTTAACCCATACACAGTTTATGCGCGTATACATTCATTATATTGTTTTGTTATTTTGCATCTAAGAACATGATATTAAAAATAACACAATTGTCTGTATCAGCATTTTGGTTTTGTTGTTGAGTGTGAATACATAGAGCATAAAATGTTAGGTTATAGACCACTAAATCAAAGAAGTGACGAAAAAATGCTTGTTTTCTGATGCATACATTCATAATAAAATACATAAATAATTAAATACCAAATCATTAAAACTGTATTTTGTAAATAATATGATTCATGCACCTAAAAATTGGTGCTTATTTTTTAATCTTTCTCTCCGGACTTCCGGTTTGCGCATGTGTCACGTGGAATCTATTTAAGACGATCAATGCCATGTATTAACTAACCTTCTGATAGTTTAATGACATGAATTTATTTGATATAAGTTATTCTGTATATCGCTAAATCTAACTTTGTGTGTTTATATTTTTTTGATCAATTACAATTGAAAAGTACAGTATTATAGATCGATACATAGTTTGTAGTTAATTGAATTGTACGCATTTCATATCCGCGGAAATTTTAGGAAAGACCTTTCTATTCATATAGGTGTGACGCCTACATACATGTAACATTGTGAATCGTGTCCACGTACGAGATGGCCCTAGATAAGCCGCTTCGCTTGTTAATAATTTTGTTCGTTCATAATATTATTATTGTACAGGCAATCGTGTGTAATGACGTTTGTGCTTTATTTACACATATGGAAACACACAAAGTTACAAAGCCAACACTTTTTATCATATTGAAACTACACAAAGTTACAAAGACACCACTTTTTATCATATTGACCTTTTTTCGAAATGTCCGCTATGAGCATGGATTATTTTATCGAGTGATTTGATCCTGGGAATATTTATATGTGTGTTTGTGTGAACATTTGTTAGTTTATATTCATATTTATAAAATCTCATATTATTCTTATTAATCTCATTATTATTACTATTTTCAGATTGCTCGGGAAGAACTGTTGGGCAAAAAAACTACAATTCCATGACGAGACAGAAGTATTTGATCATGAAGCATCATGTAGGCATTCCATTTTCCTAGCATCATGTAGGCTTTCCATGTTTCTAGCATTTGCTAAAGATTTATTTAGATCTATATACAAATGGTATACTCAACCTTCTCACTCCAATAATGATTTTATCGATGTTGTTCAACACCATATGCATCTGCTGTAAACAATATTCCTATTATTCATGATTTGCCGAACTCGTTTAGTGCATTTTTTCAAACCTGTTTAATCAGGTTAGTTTTGAATTGTGGTTATGTCTTACTTTTACCATACCAAAACGTACAACATATTTGTTTGCTTTACTATATTAAGAGCATCATAATTGAAATATACGATTACCAAAACACTTCCAATTGCGTCTGTGCATATGTTTACTGCTAGCCTGGTAATCGTACGTTCACCAATAACATAAATACTAATGATATCTTGTTGTTTAATATGGAATTCACCTTTAATACTCTGCCGATGTACATTTGCTTTTCAGGTTATGATACAACATTATTGCAGCATATTGGTTTGCTGCAATATTAATAGTATTATATTCTTAGAACTGTCAGCATATTTGGTTGCTGTGCTATGAAAAGCATTGTATTATCTGTATGGTAAGTTAACTATAAACACTCGACGGTATCTTTGCATATGTGTTTGTCAAGCTAGTCATGTTGTGCACCAATTACATAAACATGATTTGTTGCATTACTTGTTAAACACGGAATTCAATTTTAACAACGATTCGGTGCATATGTTATGTCAGGCCATTAGCCATCATTTTTGTAGCATATTTGCTTGCTGTGCAATATTATTAGCATTCCATTTTTGCATTTTAAGTTTAGTAAAAACTTTCGACCGAGTCAGTGCATATTTGTTTGCAAGGAAAATCATACTGTATTAACCAATAACTAAACAACGTTTTTAGTTTGGTAATACAGTTTTATAGAATTTATTCACAACTTAAGCGTGTGCATATTTGTTTGACAGATCATGATCCAACCTTATAACAGCATATGTGTTTGTTGTGCAATATTAACAACATTAAATTATTTGCAATATAAAGAGATGTGTTTGTTTAACAATATTAGCATCATTCAATTCTCTAATTTGAAGGTTTACGAAACACTCTCGACAATTTTTGCATATTTGTTTTCCGGAGTAGTAATCCAATATTGTGTTTATCCAATATTATAAACACGAGCTTGGTTAGAGTTTTGGATTTTATGGAATTAACTCCTAACTCTGTATCTTTGCAGAATGTTTCGTCAGGTCATGATCCAACCTTATTACAGAAATATATGTGTGGTGTACAATATTAATATCATACCATTATCTGCGATGTAAGTTAGCTAACCATTCTTGACTATGTCATTGAATACTTGTTTGCCATTCTAGTAATGGTGTGTTGAACAATAACATTTTGGTTTGGTTTATACGGAATTCGCTCATAACGCTGTGCCTTTGCATACGTGTTTGCCAGATCATGATCCTATCTTATTACAGCATATTTGTTTGCTGTCAAATAGTAATAACATTTTATTATTTGTACTGTCAAATTACTTAACTTTCAAACTGAGTGTTTGCATCTGTCATTGCCTTAATATTTATTGTGTGTTAACCGACTCCATAAACTCGTGACTGGTTGATATTTTTGTTTATATAGAATTCGCTTACATCACTAGAGCTGTGAATATTTGATGCAGACATGCAGGAAGACACAACAGTTCCTTTACGCTGACTACCTTGCTAATGGCCCCACACTTCTAACATTCACTGACACGTATGTACGTGTAGAAGATTTGTATCGGGTACAAGTGGACTCTCCCATATTGCTATCGCCCCAACAGACATGTATGTAAGGTTACGGGAGAAATTGCCAGATTCAAGAGACGCAACGTTCTAGAGGCGATGGGGCCCTGAGTTTTTGTGACCGGTGTGATACACTTAGTTCATAAAGTACACTTCACAACGGTTTAATGCCTCATTGACAAGCAGAAGACGAGTGAGTAGGTTAAGGTTGAGCGGGTTGTCGAACCTGCGATTCCTGGGGCCATGGTATTACCAATAGATCAAACACCCTCTTACGACCAGACTATAGTGTTCATAAACGTCAACTTCTGTGGCCATAGGCAACTAGAGATGATGATTCCCGGTGCTATTTAAATAGTAAGTTAATGCCGCCTTAGACGACCAGACATTGTGCTATGGTGCTAAATTAAACGCCAGTTTTAGCGCATCGACGCCGAAGTTTTTATAAAGACATATATCATGCTAATTAAGAACATTATTGTGTGCATATTAATTCATCAATTAAATATTATCAAGTGAATGTATACACTTGCAGATATGGTTTGTCGAGTACATCACAACTCAGAGCCATTTTATCAAACTTTCTATTAAAACATATACCAGTTGGATAGTCCATTCCGCATATTCAATTCCTTAAACTGAGAGATCGTATGAACTGACCACTAGGACTGATTTGATGGATGCTACCTTCAATGGATGTCACATATATATTACCACTAAGATCCATGGCAATTTGAAAGGGTCGTAGTAGATCTTAATGATTATATCCAAAAACTTTTTCTCTATTTAAGTTTAACGCCATTAGTTTGTCGGACGAACAATTTGAAAGTATTAACATGAGGTTACACGCATTAAAAGTACAACACGTCTGTCCAAGCTCTATTATGTCTAAGCCCAAACTAATCTCACGAAGCAACGTTCCGTCATTATTAAGAAGGTCTATCTGCCCGTTTCTCCATGCCATACATATGTACTGGTAAAGTTGGTAATGTCTAGTTACATTGCAACATGGAATTCTCGTTTTGAGTTATGTTACAACGTGCACATTGCTATAACGTAGTTGTGCAAATGCAATTTTTCAAGCACTTGGCAAAGTAATCACCATGTCCGTCGGACCTGTCTTTGAAACTGACCAAGGCGTAAAGTCACAATTATATTTTGATATAACACAATCACTATCTTCCTCAATCACTATTAACGCATTCAATATGTGTAAAGATATAACGATGAACTTATCAATCCATATGCATGCACGAGGTTCGGGATATTTTGCCTTGTCAAACATGGGAATAATTCTAAAATTTGTATTAGAATTAAGTTGAAGAATTCGCTCCGTATATGGTTTATAATGACTGTTATTGATATCGGAGCCTGTCTCACTTACATCACAAGTGAAGTCTTCAATTCTCAAGGCAGTCTTCATTTCCATCAGTAAACTATCAAAAGAGGTATCCTCAACACATTTAAAGCTAGATTAGCTTTTATTGTTCTCCAATTCGCCTACGGTTAATTTTAGACGACATATCGAATCCTTTTAAAGCGTGAACTGCATGAGAAGAGCGTGTTCATTAGTTCCAAATGTTTCAACGTTTTCAATAAAAGTTGACTGTTGTTTGATGTCATTAAAAATCTGACGTGACTGTTCATTGTTTGTTGTTATAGTTTCTCCTATTACTTTCTTCTTATCAGCAAAAGATGATAACACTTCGTTCTCAAGTATCGCATACATGTCTAACAGCTTCTGTTTGATAGTCTGAAGTGATGACACGACTTTACTTTCAATTTCATATACCAATTCTTCGTGTTTGCTTTGATGTTCTAAAAGACTCTCGCCTTGTTGTTGCAAGTCATGCAACACTGTCTTCAATCTGGTACAATCCACTTTTATGTCATTCACAATATCAGACAGTACCTTAACTTCCTCACATGTTCTATGATCAGCCAAAGCACACTGATTACAGCAGGTCGTATCGTGGTCGTTACACAGGTAAACCACTTCTTCCTGTTCGTGATTCGGACATGCAATCAAATTCTTCAGAAGTTCGTGTATCCCACGGGGAGGTACATCCGCAAAGTCAACAACTTGTGGTGTTTGTGCATGATCCTGTTTACAATGACCACAAAGTGGTTCCTAACATTCTCTACAATAAACAACGCCCACTATTTCGCCTTTATCCACCAAACAGGGTCCGCATAAGTATTGTTTGACAGACATTTTAAGTCAATGTTAAATAAAATCACCTCCACGTATGCATATGCTAAATCGAAGTAGGGAAAAAAATACCTGGCGCGTACACACCTATCAGTTTATCGATCGACTGCCACCATTGTGGGTAATAATACCTGACGATCGATTAACACCTTCAGGAGCAAAGACAACTTCCTCTTAAACCATGTAGATCTTGTACAGCGGTGTTTCCTCTCATATGATTAGTTTTACACTCAATTACATAATTAAATCTCAACAAATCATTTTGGCAGGGAAGTACATACATTATACAAATAAGCAGTTTTATGAACCATAACTTTAAAGTTGTTTGTTTAATGATATTATTAATGCCAAACCTATTTATATCGCTACAACGATACTGTAATGTATACTCGAACTTGTTAGAGAAGGAAACAATGTGCCCATGAAGGCATCGATAAATTCTATAGGGATATTTAAAAACATACGCTTTGTTAATGTCCAAAAACGGATTTTCGGCTAGAGTTTGAAGAGAATTTTAAATTTATCAAACCCTAATTAATGTGTGTTTTTTAAATTATCAGTTATTCTGGTATGTTAGTAAAGGTTGTTTTTATATTTCAAAACCGTGCATCTGTTGTTTGAAACATTATTAGACCGTTGAAATAGTCCCAAGTTGTTTGGGTTATGTAAAAGCGACCGCAAACAAAATTTGAGGTTGTATAAATGAACGTACACACTGTTATCATTTAGTACAATATATCAGCGTATAACCATTGACGGTATATAAATTAATTTCATTTTGAACAATCGCCGAAAAGGACGTGATCTAATATGACGTTATCTGTGCACAATTGACTTACGTTCATACCGGATGAAGAATAATACATTTGAACCGCGATGTGTATCGGAGTTTGTTCTCTTTTTGTATTTGCTGTACGTTCACTTCAGATTACTTATTAGGGAAAAGTTCAAACCTCCGTTGAACTAACAAAAAACCCACAAGGTACCACTTATTAAATGCCTCTGCGTTTCAAGTGTTTTCTCTTACTGACATCTACATCGTGTATGGTATCGTAAGTATAAGGAACATACATGACTATCGAGTATTGCTTTATCTTTATATATAGTTACCACTTTTCGTAATGAGACCGTAATATTATTGCATATTCGTCAAGGCTATAAACCTGAACAATTTAAATAAAGAAGATTTCAAAAATCGACTAATTTATTGTTATTTTAAATCCACAGTATCATCATACTCATTATTAGAATCATCATTAACATCAAGCTTGTCATTATCATCATAATCACGACCAGCTCAGCTATAATAGGTCAATGCTGTCATTATCGTCGATTTAAACGTATTTTCAACGGAACGTTCATTATTTTTATACCACTTACACAAACAAATATGACATGCATACATACTATGTGTGATATGTAAACATAACTATTGTTCACAATATACACCAGTCAGCAAAAGATTACTCAACGTCTAAACAGTTCTTGACAACAGGTGGATTGGTTTTGTAAAACAGTTGTTGAACTCGTACTGAATAGGGGTATCCACGTTACATCAGTCTCATTCTTATATAGTGATTTTCTGTCTTCTTTTCGCTAAACGTGTCCCTCTCGATCAGTCTCGTTTAATAAATGTTGAAAGACATTCGGAACTTTGTAATTATTGCTAATCTACCATGGATGGTGGATATCTTAATTGAAACCGGGTTTCTGTTTCAGTAAACAAGTACATAATGATTGGCATTGCAAAACAGTCCCAATTATGAACACTAAAATACCAAAAACAGGTAATGTCTGTGTATTTGAAGAAATACGTCGACTGTCGTCGTCAGATTTTCGTTTCTGATCTTTTGTCCATGTGCGATCGTATGAGATTTAGAAGATTTCTATCATCATGTTATACGTGGGAATTACCTTGTGAATAGTGAAAACAAACAATAACGAAAACATGTTTTGCAGACCTCCCTTTCCTCCTTTGTTGGGCCGTGAGTGGATGAACAAAACCTTCGCTAGGCCTAATACGAATGTATATTTTCATTGTAAAACAGTGTTTAAGTTCGTCGAGTTTCCAGTAAAATTAATATTCATACTTTTGCTTTCTTGTCCTAAAATTGCTTCGAACATTACATGTACTTGTAATTCGTGGCAGCATTCCATTCGATAATTAAATCCAACGAGTACCATTCATTTTTATATATTCATTTATTAGTACTCTGACCTAACTTTTCGAAATAACTAGAGTTTTCAAACAAAAGCTTAATGTGCATACGTGTATAACGGACACATTTTAGTTCCATTTATGTATTTATAACCTAGAATAAGTAACTTGTTCCCACAATTTACCCCACAATTTAGTCAATCGTAAGAATTAGAAACTCATCCCAAGAGTGAGTTGTTCGTTTCCGATTCTTAGTGAACTAACTCACGTTGAAAAGATAGTAAGTAGTGGGAACGTATTCAGAAGTCGAGTTAATGAGTAAGTAAATCGTGGGAACGACTGAGTAACTCGCTGGGAACGACAAAGATAACGTGTGGGAAATAACAACTTTTTCGTTTTGTGACATAACTTATCAAAATCGTGTTATTTAACACACGTTTAAAAATGGTCGATACAAGGGCGACTCAGACTCGTAATTTCGGATGACAAGAATCGGACATATTCTTTTCAAACGTTGTGTATTCTGATTGGTTGATTATGATCCCACGAGTTACTTACTCGTTCCTAAGTGTTAGCGTCATCGTTTCCACAAGCTACTTGGTTGTTTCTACGTGCTATCTATGACGTTACCACGACTTACTAAGCCGTTCTCACGAGTACGTTTTCTCGTTCACATGATCGAATAAGTTGTGGGAACGAGTAATGAACTCTTGGTAACGACATACAAATAAACACGCACATTTAAAATGTATGCCTCCGTACAGACGTTACATGTAATGTAGTACATTTATATCGAAGGAACTGAGATTTTACCATATGCCAATCGCCCCAAAGTGCATTTAAGTAAGATCACGGGGGATAGTGCTAGATACAAGATACCTCCCGTTTCAGAGACAAAATACCACTATGTGTCTTTTTAGTGCCCGGTGTGAAGGATCTAACACATTACACCTCGGTTGAATGTCTCATTGACAAGTGAAGGAAGAGTAAGTAGGTTAATATTGAGCGGGTGATCAAACTTGCGACCCCTGAGTGTTGCTGTTACCACTACACCAACGACATGCTCAAGACAATAAGTGACCAACTACGTTGGCAATACACAGCCATATAAGGGGACATCTTTTGTTATTAAAGTATAAAGCTATTATAATATAGTTATATTGTAAAGGCCATTTTCAGGGCTTCGACGCCGATATTTATTAAGATTTTATAGAAAGAAATGTATCATGTTAATTGCGCACATAATTGTTTGCGTATTGATATTACTGTATTAATTAAATACTACTGTTGCTATCAGTCCATGACAAACACCGGCATTTCTCAAATGAATGACTCACAAATAAAACTATCCACACAATCACACGTACACACATTAAAGAAATTCATCATATTTGGTAACATAAACCATAGATTAATTGAACAAAAACCACATAATGCCCTATCTGTGTCCCCGTTTCAGTCATAGGTTATTTTTGAACGTTAGACTTGTAAGAGTTAACAGTTAAGCGATTTGCATGCAGCATTTATCGGTTTGCTAACAGACCAGACGAAAACGGAAATACACGATAACACAATACAGTTTTGATGAGAATAATGTTTAATGACAAATTACGAATAATGAAATAGATTTAATACACATATTAACAATAAATGTATAGAAATAACATTATACAATAAGTTCAATCATGACAAAGATTTTGAACTTAACGCCGCTAAAAACCTGTTAATCTTATAATCGTGCGTGCACATGATAACTCCCTCGCTTCAATCTATCAAGTTAAGATATGTAATGACTTGTTTCAAAAAGTACACAAATCTGTTAACACTCAAATGGGTCAAATGAATGTCATAATAACATTCATAAACATCGATTGAAGCTTTCATAATACCGAGTTTCTAAGATACAGTATTTGATTTTTAAAATCACTGTGAACTTGAAAATACGCGTATGTAATTCGAGTAGAAAATAAATATTAAAAAATGCATACGCACCAAACTTAATATAGAAAAGATACTTTCACTTACTAGAAGATACATTGACCATAGCATGCACCTCGCGAGTCACACTTTGTAATGGCAAACGGTTGAAAATAAATAATTAAATTATTGTTTCGTTCTACAATACATTAACAATTCACTAGGACGCACACACAAAAATGCCAAACGGGTGCACACGTTCGAAATTTAGTATAATGAACATAAAGCAAATATTTAAAAGTATTTAAATGAATAAACATCCAGATTGTAACAAACGATCAAATCAAAAGAAACATACAGGTCTATACAATCGAAATAGTGTGAGTTTGAATAATTTGTGTATTTATATTATCATTCAAATAATATAAATGTACGTATAGCAATCATATTTATCAAGTAAATGTATACACTCGCAGATAATGAATGTCGTTTTTTACACCAATTAAAGCGAAATTATCAAACGCGCTATTGAAACACATTCCCACCGGAAATTCGGTTACCCTTGCTAAACGGAGAGATCTGATGAACTGTCCACTAGGACTGATTTGATGGATGCTACGACGACTGGATGTAACATACACATTGCCACTAGGATCCACGGCTAATTGACGTGGACCACGTAGATCTGGGTGCGTATATTCATATACTTTTTCTCCATTTAAGTTTAACGCAATAAGTTTGTTGGACGTACTATTTGAAATTAATAATATGAGGTTATACGCATTAAAATTCCAAAAATTGTGCAAAGATTTAACATACTCTTTTAAGTCTGAGCTTAAACTGATTCCACGATTCAAAGTTCCGTCATTATTAAGAATGTCTATCTGACCATAATCTTTTGACATACATATGTACTGGTTTTGTGAAGCATCTTTTGTAACATAATGATACGGGATTCTTGTTTTGCGTTGTGTTACAATGTGCACATTTCCATAACGTAGTTGTGCAAATGCAATTTTGCCACTATAAGGCATAGTTATCACCATGTCCATCGGACCTGTCTTAGAAACTGACAAAAAAGGAGCGTAACAATTGAATTTTGATAGTATAATATCGCTGTTTTCCTTAATCACTAGTAACACATCTTCGTCTTGATATGCATGTATAACAATGTACTTATCTATCCATATGCATGAACAAACACGGGGGCATTCTTTCCTTTCAAAAATTGGTATACTAGTAATATCTTTAGTAGATTGAAGCTGTGGATTTCTCTCCGTATATGGCTTAACGGGACTGTTATCGGTATCGGAGCCTGTCTCTCTAACATCACAAGTGAAGTCTTCAATTCTCAAGGAATTTTTCATTTCCATCAGTAAACTATCAAAAGAGGTATCCTCAATACATTTAAAGCTCGCTTTGCTTCTATTGTTGTCAAGTTCACCTAACGTTGATTTCAAGCGACATACCGAATCCTTTTCAAGCTGGCGATGCAGGAGAACAACATGTTCATTAGTTCCAAATTTCTCCACTTGTTCAATATAAATCGACTGCTGTTTGACATCATTTAAAAACTGACGTGACTTTTCGTTGTTTGATTTAATTTTTTCTTCTATCACTTTCTTCTTATCAGATATGGCGGCTAACACTTCATTCTCTAGTTGTCCATATATGTCTAAGAGTTTTTGTTTTATAGTTTGAAGTGATGACAACGCTTTACTTTCTATTTCAAATACCAACGCTTCGTGTTTGCGTTCATGGTCTAAAAGACTCTCACCTTGCTGTTGCAAGTCATGCAACACTTTCTTCAATCCGGTACAATCCACGTTTATATCCTGTACACTATCCGAAAGTACCTTTACTTCCTCACACTTTCTGTGCTTAGCCGTAACACACTTATTACAGCATGTCGTATCGTGGTCTGTACACAGATAAACGGCTTCTTCCATTTTGTGATTCGGACATGCAATCAAGCTCTTAAGAAATTCCTGTATCTCCTGGGGAGGTACATCCGCAAGGTCACACAACTTGTGGTGCTTGGAAACCTTTATCCTTGCATGATACTGTTTACACTTATCGCAAAGTGGTTCCTCACATTCTCTACAATACACAACGCCCTCTATTTCGCCTTTCTCCTCCAAACAAGGGCCGCATAAGTATTGTTTGGCAGTCATGTTTCGTGCAATTTGTAACACGTTTACCTCCGTGTATGTATATGCTAAATCGAAAGTAGAGACACATACCTGGCGTGTACATAAATAGCAGTATATCGATCGATTGTGACCATTACTGTGTTACAGCACAACGATAACTACCTCTTGAACCATGTAGATCTTGTATAGCTGTTATTTCCCTGATATAATTAGTCCATAATATTGTATGCGAATGTTTGCACATCAAATCACACGCGATTACATCTATATGTCGTGTACTTATTATATTTGTACACGAAAAACATCAGATCAATCTTTTCACACACTCTTTCTTCACAGTCTCTGCTATACACATATCCCTCTATTACGGTTTTCTCCTCCAAACATGGGAAACATAAATCTTACAGCCATGTAAACGCACTGTTAAACAAAATCACCGCTGTGTATGTGTATGCTAAAGCGAAAGTATGGAAAATACCTGACGTGTACATAGTTAGTTGTATGTCGATAGAATGACCATTTTGGGGTAAATATTTAGAACACTCGTTGAAGAATTTCCTCAAAGGAAGATAACCACGATATACACAATGTAGATCTTGTAAAGCGGTAATTTCCCCTAATATTATTAGTACATATGTATTGTATGCGCTTTACAGGTATGTGAAATTTCGAAGTGAACTGAAATATACGAACAATCAATGTATGTACCTTACTTTCAAAGTTGTTTTGTTTGATGATATTATTAATGCCTAACTTATTAATAACGCTACAACGATACTGATATATTTACTCGAACTTGTTAAAGACAGAAACAATGTGTGCATGAAGGCATCGATAAAGAATATTGGGGATTTCCCCCACATAAGCATTGCTCATGTACACACATGAGTTGTCGGCTATAAATCAAAGCGCCTTTTAAATATTATCAAGCTCAAATTTTAAGCTTTTTTATATAAGTTCTTCTGAACTGTTAATATATTTTGTTTTTTTATACACCTAATCTTTTTTTTTAAATGCATAAGACAGTTTTAAGAAATTGTATTTTGTTTCATGTATCGAAAGCTGCATTTCAATGTTTGTGAACTCTCAATTTGTGGCGGCCTTAATAAAGCATGCGTTACCAAAAATAACATATTTTTTGTGATAAACGATTATCATGCTTTCATGTGTTATCCGTTGTAGTACTGTTTAATCACCATGATGAAGGTTATCAAGGATTTAGTTTTAAGTATGCAATAACCATAACACTATTGGTTATCCGTTGCAGTAGCTTAGTATTCGATTGCCATGATAACAATGATCATCGGGTGTAGTATTCGATTAACATGATATCAATGATCATCCGGTGTAGTATTCGATTAACATAATACCATAGGAGTTAAAGATTTTGAGTTTATAACTTATATATGAAATACATCAGGCTTTGAGTATAAGTACAATTACGAACTAAGTGCCAGTACATTCAACACAAGGCAATATATTCAGAAGTGGTCAGACACGAACGTGATAATTTAAGCATGATAAACGTTAACAGCTTTATTGAAAACATTTTTCAGCTCAACAGTTAATATCGTTTAGTAAAGAGAATAGTTCTATTTTCCTTGCAGTATTATAAAAGTAATGTGCTCATAGTTAAAACTAAAAAATACAATGTTTTACAACTTATATAGAGTTTATCTATTTATCATGTATTTCGGTTCGAAATTTAAAGCTTTCAACAGTATATGACACGATTTGTTGTTGTCTTTCATTTTCAGTTTGTATTTTTATATGCATATTATAATAGTTGGATGCTTCTGGTACTTTTTATGAATA
Organism: Dreissena rostriformis; assembly: GCA_007657795.1. Lineage (NCBI taxonomy): Eukaryota > Metazoa > Mollusca > Bivalvia > Myida > Dreissenidae > Dreissena > Dreissena rostriformis. The sequence goes on from VMBQ01000128.1 coordinate 369,915, forward strand.
TAAAGTTCTCTAAGACTCTGAAAACGTGTACATTTAAGTAAGACTATACGTATAATGTGTGTAGTATCTACGTATGCTATTTCTAATATAATATATGTTTCCGTTGTATTGCCTATATATGCGATTACTATGGCATAGCTATTACCTAGCTATTATAAAATAGTTATTACCTAAGTATGACTGAATCATTATAAAACGGGCAACCCGTTTTCGATTACCATGATAAAATATGTTATCCGTTGTAGTACCTAAATATGGGAGTACCATCATAGCATAGGCTTTTTGTTGTTGTACATATATACATGCGACTACCGTGATAGCATAGGCTATCCGTTTTAATACCTAAGAATGCTTTAACCGAGACAGCATATGCTATCCGTTGTAGAACCCAAGTATGCGATAACCGAGATAGCATAGTCTATTCGTTTTTGTACCCAAGTATGCGATAACCGAGATAGCATATGCTATCCGTTGTAGTACCCAAGTATGCGATAACCGAGATAGCAAGGGCTATCCGTTGTAGTACCCGTTGCCGACTTGCCCGTGGTACACAGATGAGCTTCATGAAGC
>VMBQ01000129.1:0-35252 GCA_007657795.1 Dreissena rostriformis
CAGTAAATTTGACTGGGTCCAAACATAGCTGGTATCACATATATTTTGCGATACCTACACACGTGATGATGATTGATTTCACACATCTTTAGCAAAATAAGGATTTAGTTTGTTATTTAAATTTGTTTATTTTCATTGTGACTATAATTTATTTTTTTCGTAAAAAAAATGTGTACTTCAAAAACACGCATATAGTGATAGCAATAAAAAAAAACTAATTCAAAAACAATAACACAAATGGATCTGTCGAAATTAATACTAGCAATATACATAATTTTATATTCGGCCATAAATCTTGCACAAAACAATCCGAAAGTGTTGATATGTGCTGATATGTTAAAATCTCTCTTTAACTTTGCATTTTGTGGTTAACTGTTGATATACGACACTTCAATTCAGTCGATAGATTTATTAAGATCTCATACGACAAACTGGATTGCGAGATGTAACCCATTGTGCACGTTTTACCCCCATTGGATGCAATATTTAAGGACATTCGTTTTGCAATACATAACATCAGTGATCCACTATCTACCTGGTCCTGCATTCTTAAGTCTGTTTTAAGAGTAACTGTCTTTTAACAAGTCGTTTATTTCATAGTTGTACTACTATTTAAAAAAATTGTTGTACGAAATAGTTTTATGCTGTTAGTTTCACATATAATACTCGTCAACTTATAATTATTTTGCTCCTTATACAAAAACGTGTATTTTTTGTTGTTGTATTTTTTTGAAATAGTAAATTTCACCGATGGATTGATCACAGGTTTCGCTATATAACAGACCCTTTATTTTAGGAAATGAAGCCCCCCATTTCGAAATTAACGGGTCACAACTTGAGCTAACTTGTTGACATTATGTGAAGCTATGGGCAAGCTATGTATGATAGCGCTTTTTCACATTAAATTTGTATGAGGCAAATAGAAACGCAGGCTTATATTACGTGATTTTATAAAAAAAAAACATGAGAAGAAACCTGAGCTACGTCTGATCTTCCCAATGAAATTCGTCACGTTCATCACTTAACTATCGTATGTATGACTGCCGTGAGGCCAGTATTGTGAAGAAGCAATTCTCCTTTACATGAGGTTTAACTTTAAAGATGCTGAAGCGGTAAAATAATATCATTGTTTTGCAAGTAAACTAACCTGTCAAAACGTACGTTTGTTTACATTTCGCTGGTTTCCAAACTACTGTCGGTGAATGCCTGAGTCTGCGGAGCTTTCCGTGTCTACGCATATACAGCTATGGACATATTCCCGCTGATAATCTTCAAATAAATAAGCACTGCCAGAAATGCTGGCAGATTTTTTCTACAAAGGTCTTTTTTCGATTCTTTTTTTTTAACTTGTCAATAAAACCTTTAGGGGTTTATTTATATTGTGTACATTGTTAAAAAATGCCAAATTTCATGTTTTAAACGACTCATATATTGTTTTCTGATAGATGCAGATTCAGCATATTTAGATATGAGAATCTTCGATGTATTATCGTCTTCGAATAATACTACCAATGAGCACATCCAAAGTCTGGTTACATTCTCCGGTTAAGTTTGTACAGATATTTCAAGAATCAACGTCTTACATACATTTAAAAGAACCCAGTGTTACCTCCTCTACATTGTATGTATATTGAAGAAAAATCAATCTGAATAAAGTTCGATATAAAGCGAGTGCTCAAATAAATTCACGAAATCGACCTACATTGATTTGAAATTGTTATTTACAATTAAAGCTTGTTACAATTGTATTAAATAATGCTTGCACAATAAAAAGTCTTTCCTGAAGAAGAAAGAACAGACTTAAAAACTTTTTGAATGACTGCGACTTTGCACTGGGTGGACACTGAAATAATAAAAAAGCATGTCACTATTAAGATAAGTTGTACATTCTGATCAATAAGAACAAACGATTGATCGGGTATTGCTAATTTGTCTTACTAATGTTCATTATTCGATGATGTTTGACAGACATGCAATGGAAAATACATTAACCCAAATGTTATCCAGCATACCAGGCCATAAAAAAACATGCATGTATTATGGTTTTTTATTCTGCGTTTCAGAATATAACGTGACATGTATAACTATAAATTAATAATGATACATATACGTGTGTGTGTCTTTTATTTAATCAGTTAAATATTGCATAAGTTAATTTCACACATATACGTTGTATATACATATACGATTTATTTAAAAAGTAAAACAAAATACTCAAAAGTAAGCTAGACCGTTGAACCAGAGAACATTTTGATATGGTATGCAACAATGGAATACGAATTGTCCCTTTAAGTAAAAACGTTTTAAAACGACAGTGTTCCTATAGGTTAATGTAGTTTAACCAAGCGATAATGACTTGTTTATATAGTTCAACTAGCTTCATCGACTGAATAATATTTGTTTTAAGTTATTTTCAGTGTTATAGCCNTATTGATCACTGATAAATATAGATATGATTGATGAATTTTTGCCATGTTTTGTCTGAAAAAAGGACATAACATAAACGAATACATAATGTATATTAGGAAATCTAAATAAAACAGAAATCGTGCCAATAAAATGTATGTTATAAAATGTGGCGTCAGAAATTTTAAACCATGAATTATCATTCAAAACTATAAAGTGTGTTTTGCTTTAATCGTTTCAAGATGGTAATCTTAATTGAATTGTATTATTTTGCATGGGCAATAGGTCACTTAGCTAAAACATTATACTAATATACTTACGTACGCACTATAAAATCGAATTACATTACTACTAAAAAATCAACTTAAATTTCGTAAAGTATTTCTTTAAATAATGTTACCCAAAACAAAATCAATGTTCCTTATAGCAAAAGCCAAAATTTCAAAACGAGATGTTTTCTGGTAACATGGATGTTTGTTGATACAAAATGCTTGTTTTTAATTTTTCGTGTCACAATTAATTCCATTTTAATTTCCCGCACTGATATCTATGCATACGACATACGAACACTAATATGGTACCATGTTAGTGTTCGTGTGTCGTATGAATAGATGTAGTTGCGGGAAATTAAAATGGAATTTGTTATGACACAAACAAATAAAAACGAGCATTTTAGTATTAATGTTACTTTTATATATGTCAATGATTCAATTAATTAATAAACTAATTAGTCAATTAATGGCAAACCACGTGAGTATACTATGAATACTAGTGTTAACGATTATGTACAGTCAAACACGCCTATGTTTTGAATCATATATCGGCCTTCATACAATAGGGTTAGATTAGATTCCATTGATTTTTTAGTGTTAATGTTACTTTAAGATGGATTCCACTAATATATTGACACATTGCATATGTTGTGACTATTAGTGTCGATTTTGTTTATTTGAATATTTCAACCGCTCAAACATGAAGTATTGTCATTCACAGAAATACTTGTTCTTTGTCTGACAAATGCATGGGCTACTTAAACTTATTATTTTTTTTACTATATTGCATCGAAAGTGTTAGGTATATAGTGACACTCTCGAGTCCGTTTCCTAGGTATAACGTACAGACTTGAAATCGCTCAATAAATGAACATTTAACCCGGAATCACATCTAAGGAACATCTCAGGTGGACCCCTGAAATATAAAATTGCAACTAAACACGTGATATAAGTCATTCACTTATCATATATAGGTAACCATTAACGTTTTATAGTGCATATATTGAAACAATAACGCCTACAAATTATAAACCAAAATCAATATTGCTTATAAACTATGCATTCCTTGCTTCACTTATGCGACAATTGTAACAAAACAACTGATTATCGTTAGTTCAATGATGATTTGATTATTCTGGTTGTTAGTTATCAATTACGTATCGCTTTTATCATTGCTACCTACTATTGACGTATTGTTCACAACATACAACGTTGCATGCATTTGATTTGTACATTATTGCATGCAGGATCACTGTTGTTATTAGGATTAATTGAATGGTAAATACCAAATGTGTATAAACAAGGTGCAAAGTCAGCTGTTTCATGTAGAACACACGGAACAGGATAGTTTACTTCGAATTTAGCATACACATCACCTCATTATTAACACACATACAGAGTTATATTTAACATCCGTTTGCAATTAATACAAAACATATACAAGTTGAAAGGCACATTAATAGAACATTAGGCACGCGTTTGTAATATATATGGAAACGAATTAAGATTTTAGAAAATAAACATTTAAGTATTGTTATAATTATGGTTGAATTAGTGTCTTAAACTGTCTGGCTTAATTTAAAATTCTTTTTTATGTTGTTATGTTATTGTTTCGATTTTGACAAATTTTAGCATTTGAAAAGATCANCTGATTATGTATATGTTAACTTTATATAACGAAATATATTACAAAATTTCGTTGATTTATTTTAGCGTTATAGAGGCTTTAATATATGTGAACGCGTAGAGAACAAATACGACGATAATGAATACATTAACAAATTGATATGAACCAAGCTGTTAAGTATTGTTATACCCCTGATCATAAAAAAACAAACAAAACATAGACAACCTAGAGTATGGCATAATTTAGTCTTAACAGCTTGGACAAATATCGTGTCCTAACCTATATTATATTGGTTGCATTACCATTTAACGATAACTGCAATCGAAAGCCGTGGGTCGATATATCAAACGAATATAATTATATGTTTATAGTTCCTATAACCTTCTATTTTTATCTATACATGTTACGAACAATTTACATAAACATTAATATTATTATCCGACTTTTGTCATTGTATCATATGCTGAAATGATGATTCATTATGCTAAGAACGGTTAATAGCTGAACGTTAAGGAGTAAGCCATATACAAGATCGCTTTAATTTATAACCGCCTGCCTTCAATGAAAGGTCATGGTAAACTCATTCATATTAATAAATAAGATAACAACTTCGAATGTAAAAAGTATCTTGATCAACAATGTGTGGTTTTCTTGCATGCTTTGTGGATAAAAAAACGTTCAATCGACAGATCAAACCACATTATATTTTCTCTCGGTTAACCACAACTCGCACAAAGTAATATCCAAAAATTGAATAACGGCACAGTACAAAGTCAAAGTCATGACCAAACTGTAATAACGCATCGTGAACACAGTTATGGGAACTGCCTATGATATTTTAAAATATTCTAACCGCATGCGAACTCACGTCTATTGCAATATATGCAAAGTAGTTGTTATAAGTGTAAATTAAAGACATTGTCCTAAAAAAGTCATATTGGTATGGTGAAGACAGTGAACCCCTAAATTAAATTATGAAGTCATTTTTTTAATCATGACGGAATAACCCAACATAATTAAACTTTAATATTATATAATTATTTTGTAATACTACTATTCTGACGCTTTAACTTGTGTTCTCGTGAAATAATTCTAGCTATCGAGTGATAGTGACTCTTAAGTAATACGAGACTGCACATAAAGTATCGTCCTTAGAACCATATCCCAAAACTAGCAAATGTATGATTTAATGGACACGAAGGCATATTTAAAGGTGAATTTATATAATAGTTACTAGTAAGTTATATTCGAATTAAACATGAAAATTAAGATGACTACTAGAAACGTGTCCATGAAAACACAGCTAGATGTATATCGTTTTAACAATTAATTTATTTTCATTTAAATAATTATTCAATCCAAGGCATGGTCTGTCTATAAGCTACATACACATCCATTTTACTGTCTAGGGTTTATATTAACGGTTTCCTGCCTTTTATGTTCAGAAATTTAGTGACAGTGACAAAAAGTGCTTAAGTTTAATACTAATAGTATATGTCGACATATTTCTGTCTCCACGGTTTGCTTTAAGATTTATTTTTAGTAAATTGTATTAAATCTACTCTGAAGGAAGTGTTTTGGAAACTAATCACCAAATATATATACTACTCGCCCATTTGTCGGCGAATGCGTAACGCTCTTGTTCAGGTACGAATGCAACATCTCCATATCATTGTTTCTACTTTAGGTATTCAAATACAACAGCACACCTGTTTTCGGGATCAGCCTGTGATTTCACATATCAAGGCTTATAACTCTGGCATGTTATTGCCACTTGTGTCCTATATTGCCACTTGTGTCCTAAATTGCCACTTGTGTTCTCTTTTGCCACGTCTGTCCTCTATTTTCACGTGTGTTATCTACTGCCAATGTGTCCTCTATTGCTTCTTATGTCCTCTATTGCCACTTGAATCCTCTATTGCCATTTGTGTCATCTATTGCCACGGATGTTTTCTATTGCCACGTCTCTCCTCTATTGCCACTTGTGTCCTCTATTGGCTCGTGTTTCCTCTATTGTCACTTGTACCACTTGTATCTTCTAATGCCTCTTGTTCTCTGTATTGTCTCTTGTGTCATGGATTGTCAATAGCTTCAAACAAACGACAAGCGGATATTTATTATAATTTTCTCTTGGGTTGGGGGGTTTCATAATTCTTTTAATAATATTCACTCATTTCAAACCAAAAATAAACGCTGTCGCCTAAATATGCGTGGGTTGTAAAACCATTTTACATTATCCATTGCGAAGAAAATTAAAATAAGCAACATGTGGCTAAGTATATTCGATGCTGCGTTTGAGGATGGGATTCATGCATATCACCACAGGATTAAAATTAATTATTAAAACTGTTTAAAAGTAATTTCCAAATACACGGGATTTCAACGTTATTCGTATTGATCACTGATTAATATAGATATGATTGATGAATATTTGCCATGTTTTGTCTCAAAAAAGGACATAACAAAAACGAATACATAATGTATATTAGGAAATCTAAAAAAAAAAAGAAATCCTGCCAATAAAATGTATGTTATATAATGTGGCGTCAGAAATTTTAAACCATGAATTATCATTCAAAACTATAAAGTGTGTTTTGCTTTAATCGTTTCAAGATGGTAATCTTAAGTGAATTGTATTATCTTGCATGGGCAATAGGTCACTTAGCTTAAACATTATACTAGTATATTTATATACGCACTATAAAATCGAATTACATTACTACTAAAAAATCAACGGAAATTTCGTTAAGTATTTCTTAAAATAATGTTACCCAAAACAAAATCAATGTACCTTATAGCAAAAGCAAAAATTTCAAAACGAGATGTTTTCTGGTAACATGGATGTTTGTAGATACAAAATGCTTGTTTTTAATTTTCGTGTCACAATTAATTCCATTTTAATTTTTCGCACTGATATCTATTCATACGACATATGAACACTAATATGGTACCATGTTAGTGTTCGTGTGTCGTATGAATAGATGTAGTCGCGGGAAATAAAAATGGATGTTTTTATGACACAAACAAATAAAAACGAGCATTTTAGTATTAATGTTACTTTAATATATGTCAATGATTCAATTAATTAATTAACTAATTAGTCAACGAATGGCAAACCACGTGAGTATACTATGAATACTAGTGATAACAATTATGTACAGTCAAACACGCCTATGTTTTGAATTATATATCGACCTTCCTACAATAGGATTAGATTAGATTCCGTTGATTTTTTAGTATAAATGTTACTTTAAGATGGATTCCAATAATATCTCGACACATTGCATATGTTGTGACTATTCGTGTCGATTTTGTTTATTTGAATGTTTCAACCGCTCAAACATGAAGTATTGTCATTCACATAAATACTTGTTCTTTGTCTGACAAATACATGGGCTACTTAAACGTAGTTTTTTTTTTACTATATTGCATCGAAAGTGTTAGGTATATAGTGACATAAATGAACATTTAACCCGGATCACATCTTAGAAACATCTCAGGTGGACCCCTTAAATATCAAATTGCAACTTTACACGTGATATAAGTCATGTAATTATCATATATAGGTAACCATTAACGTTTTATAGTGCATATATTGAAACAATAGCGCCTACAAATTATAAACCAAAATCAATATTGCTTATTGCAAACTATACATTCCTTGCTTCACTTATGCGACAATTGTAACAAAACAACTGATTATCGTAAGTTCAATGATGACTGGTTGTTAGTTATCAATTACGTATCGCTTTTATCATTGCTACCAACTATTGACGTATTGTTCACAACATATAACGTTGCATGCATTTGATTTGTACATTATTGCATACAGGAGCACTGTTGTTATAAGGATTAATTTAATGGAAATACAAAATGTGTATAAACAAGGTGCAAAGTCAGCTGTTTCATGTAGAACACACGGAACAGGATAGTTAACTTCGACTTTAGCATACACATCACCTCATTATTAACACACATACAGAGTTATATTTAACATCCGTTTGCAATAAATACAAAACATCTACAAGTTTAAAGGCACATTAATAGAACATTAGGCGCGTGTTTGTAATATATATGGAAACGAATTAAGATTTTAGAAAATAAACATGTAGGTATTGTTATAATTATGGTTGAATTAGTGTCTTAAACTGTCTGGCTTAATTTAAAATTCTTTTTTATGTTTTTATGTTATTGTTTCGATTTTGACAAATTTAAGCATTTTAAAAGATCATATATACACACTGCATTTAATAAACATAGTCATGCTTATTCATATGTTAAAGTAATTTCGAATCGACATGGCTTGAGGGACATACGGTGTGTTTTAAATAAAGACAACTATTGTTAATTGCATAAACCTTTAACAATAACAATGTGTTCACGTCCATAACGTTTATATTCATACTTAACCTCTAATGAATGACACATACATGTTTACCACTGTATTCTCCACATTTAATTATTTTACAATACCACTTATCAATAATTGAAACATGGTATGGAGCATGCGTACGAATGAAAGAGAAGCATTACAACTTAGACAAGGCCAACATACTTTTCTCGATGTAGCCTAAGCTTCTGATAATTGCCCGCGTCCATCAAACTAACAAGTGTTGCATGCGGTGTCAATTCTAGCCTCTTAAATGCGTTTTTGACGAAAAGATATAGTGCTTATACAAACAAGCTCGTCTTCATTCTGACAGAAAGTGTTAATATGTTTCTATTTTAAGTATTTACTTATTTACAATTAGACGTTGAGTATGTTCAGTGTCAGTAGTTTAGCATACGTGTATGATTTGTTTTCAAAGATAAAATTACCATATAATGCTGATTAATGAGTTATCAGTTTATATTCGTATGCAACGTTAAGAAAAGGTTAGAAACCGGTCATGCATAGAACGTATCTTTGATCGTAGGTATAAACTCTCTGAAATCTTCCTCTTGCTTTGACAAGATCATTTGCATTTGTCAGACGTTGAATGCAAATGATGCAAACTAGTTGACATATATTTATGCAGACGAATAACATGTGTATATAACATAACTACACGGGTAGTANACATTGATTTCTTTCTGGCTTTCATTATCGTGTAAACAGCCATTTGTACAAAAGGACATATACAAAGTTTAACTTACATTTTATATCTAAACGGTAAAAGACATGATACAGTTTATCAATGAAATGGAAAATGTGACAAAGATTAAACTACACCGACATTTGTAAACTATTTTGTAACTATGGTATGAAACATTACGCAACCAAGTGGACGCTTGTCACATTGTATTTTTTCCATAAAATAAACGTCAATTGTTCAATATGCGTACATACTTTCAAGATTGTGGTATAAAATGCATACGTAATTATTCAATCTTAAGAACATTTATTTGTGCTCAAATTTCAGTTAACTATCCTGACTTTTTAATGCAATCCGTTGTTACTTATCTATAAGGCTTATGCGCGCGCTAAAATGTTACTCTATTAATGTAATTCATTGCTTATCTATATGCAACAAATTGTTAGCCAGGGGGATTTAGAAGCATACAATCCTTAAAACGTTTGCATATTTTCTGAAGATAATCTTTCAAGATAATATTCAAGTCTGTTTTATATGAGAGGGTATATCATATTTATTCTTGCTTTGTCCGACCAACCACTATTCACTTGTTCGTTCGTTCGTTCGTTCGTTTGTTCGTTCGTTCTTTCGTTCTTTCGTTCGTTTGTTCGTTCGTTCATCCGTTCGTTCGTTTGTACGTCCGCTCTCTCACTCGCTCACTTACTCATGCACAAACGCACACACGCATGCAATCATGTATACTTTATTGACTGACGTCAGATTGAGCAATTATAAATAGTTGAGCGTCTGTATTGGACAAATGCATCCTAAATGAACGTTAAAACAGTTTACCCTAAACACCAATTAATTTTTATTTTTTTTTGTCATTAACAAGCATTATTCGTGACACACGAACGCTTGGAGAGGCGTTGTGTGCCAGACATGATGATAAATTATTTTCGATAGCATTATCTCACGCGCAAATGCACGACTAAAATAACCAAACCAAATGAAGTCAATATAAACCAACGTCAATGCGCACACCGAGAATGTTAAATTGTTTTCAATTTATTGTTATGACAAGTGTTTCAAACAAATGGACTGTGTTCTAAATTTTACTTCACGAAGGCGTATGCAAGCTGTTCTTATTTTGTATTGTTTAATATTACTTCGGATCAGTACATTTTACAGATAACATGTTTGTTGTCAGACCACGTAACAGTTTTTGCTATTTGCACACAAACGAATCGATTTCATTCTGCTTTGTTTGCAATAGTTGCGCTAAAAGTAGTACGTACGGGAACTGAGTATGTAACTGCTTTTGGAATTGCTTTCATTACTGTTTAAGATATACGATAAAAGAAAAAAGTTTCATTTCTTTTGGGTATTGGCTTTGACTTTTGCAAAGATGAATTGTCCGTTACTGTAATTCATTACACATATAAAATAAAATTTCAGAAATAACGTAAAGCTTATACCTGTATTTACTATTACACCATTATACATATATATAGTGAAGGTCCTAATTAAAAGTAAAACACAAAACATTATATTGTCAAAGCTGTTTATCTGTGTCACAGGCTTGTGGTATTTATCACCTTCAGTGATAGCGCTTGTTTTTCCAAAAGATGTTAAATACATCGATTGTAGTTTACAACCGTGTGTTTAAATTAACCACTGTAATCTCAGCCAATAATTGGTAAACTTAAATCATGGTTGACACGTACATGTACATGATTTTTTCTGCAAAGCTCGTGTTAAGCTAGTAAACCTCTAACCGGATGTGCAATTGCGAAATCTGCATGCTTTCACATGCCTTTGTTGACAAAAGAGGTGACCAACCATTTATCATCATTCCAGACGCGTGAGTAGGAGTTTAAAGCGATATATTCGTTTTGTTTGGCTTGTAACACTGTTCTCAGCTAACATAAGCCTATCAATTTCGTGATTTGCTTTCAACGACATGCGGTTTAACTGCCGATCTTTTGCAGATGTTTATAAGAAATTAACTTACGTTACGCAAATGTTACTTTATTAACCTTCACTGCATTAACATTTGAGTGGAAGGAGGTGGAATCGACATAAATGATTTCAATTGAATCAGACTCCTTGTAGCCCTACATGTGTTATCATTTGTCAATTCATTACATGCAAATAGTGTGACCTTACAATAAACATTTAAAATATTGCTTATATAATGCAAGTAATTGAAACAGTGGTATAGTGTTACTTAATTGCTGTTGTACGAGTAAACGAACACGCGAACACACATACGCTGAGGTTTGGTGACTAAACGATTTGTTCAGGTGTTGGAAAGAGTCAATACATATTACATAACCAGATGAGTTTAAAGACACATTAATGAGAATTTAAACGCCTCTGCAAATGTTCACTTCGCACTTGTTGAAGATTACCACACGGATAATGATGAATACAAATGGAAAACATTCTTAATTATGCACACAGACTTTATTACACAATACTTGATTATTTTTCTAAGTTTCATCATATTAGGTTTTAAATATTATAAAACAATAGTATCTACATCGTTGTTGTTATGACATCTGTTGGCCACCTCTACTATGACTTAATCTGAAGACAGCTCGCATTAAGTATCTGCTGTCATAACTACTTGCGGGTTTATGCTTGATTAAACAATGATTTCATAAGTGTATGATTAAGTTTGTTATTTATTTTATTTGTTTTCATTTTGTCTACACATTTCTTCCTTTGAACAAATATTTATTTATAAAAAAAACAACATGTTGACACGAGTAAATAATAGCAATTGAAAGAAAAAACAAACACATGGACAGACAAACCCACAAACACATCTGTCAAATAATTACATGAGACACTAGCAATAATTATAATGGTCCTTATATATATGACTATAAATCGTCTACAAACCAATCCCAAAGTGACGACAAAGCTGATATGTTATAGTGTCTCTTTAAATACGCATTTTGGGCTTAACTGTTGATATACGACACTTGTCATTCATTCGACAGATTTATTAAGATCTTGTATTCAGACGAAGTGGATTGCGGCGTATCACCCGTCGTGCAATGTTTACATTCATTTGATGCACTATTTAAGAACATTCTTTCGCAATACATTAAAGCAGTGATCCACTCTTTACCTGGTAGCGCTTTCTAAAGTCTGTATATCTGGCTTTTAAAAAAGTCGTTTATTGCATGGAGTTGAACCGCTATTGTGAAAATGTGTTGTGCACAATAGTTTTATGCTTTTTGTTCCGCATACATTAATCGTCAACTTAAATTGTTTATGCTGCCTCATAACAATCGTGTTTTATATTGACAATTTTACCGATGGATTGTAATAGGCTCTTTGTTTTCTTACATCAAACCCCCATTTTCAAGTTTACGTGTAACATATTGAGCTTACTCGATGGTTCGCAGCATTTATAAGTATTAATTGAAACTATGTACCAGCTTTGTATGATATTGCACCTTCACAGTAGAAGGCCAGTGGAAAGGCAGATTTATGTCGTATGATCTTATAAAAAACATGAAAAGAAAAATGAGCTGCGTCTGATCTGTCCAATGAAAACTGTCAAGTGCATCATGTAACTATGTTATTAATGGCTACCTAAAGGACAATATGGTGTTAGAAGTAATTATTTTGTACACGAGGTTTAACGTCAAAGACCCTAAAGCTGTAAACTAATAGCTTTGTTTTGCAAATAAAATATTTGAAACCATTCTAAAACTCATGAGTGTTTAATTGTCAAATAATATAGCCTGTTAAACGTCTGTTTGTTTACCTTTCGGTGGTTACGCGATTACTGTCGATGAATCCTCGGAGCTTTCAGTGTCAACGAATATACATATTCAACAATATTTCCAGAGATGATCTTCAAATGAATCCACAGCCAGAAATGCTGGCAGCTTTCTCCATCGAATGTCTTTTTTCTATTTCTTTTTAAACTATATGCCTAAGAGGGATTGTTTTGATAATTTGTAGATTTGTTTGCTAAATGTATATTTAAACATAATTTCGGGCCGACCCAAAGTCGGACTATATTCGCCGGATAGGTTTTTACAGATATTGCAACAACACAACGTCGAATAGACATTCGGAAAAAAAAACAACAAACACAAACCTGCCAGGAAATGCGATATACATAAAATGCTTAATGACAGCGACGAAATCGACTCACATTGGTTCAATATTGTTATTTTTAACTTGTTACAATTTTGTTATATAACGTGTGCACAGTAAATTGCAATTTAAAAAAAGCCAATCTTACTAGAACAGATTAGGACTATCGACCATCGCTTGATGTCACTATTATGGTAAATGGTAAATACTTATCAATTAGAAAACATGATTGATCGTTGATTGCTTATTTATTTAATACTGATTTTAATTATTTTTTATGTTTGACAAACATGTACGGGTAAAACGGAATTAACCCAAACATTATTCAGCATGTGCGCTAAGTCAACATGTAGAACTATCACTTAATAAACATATGTGTAAGTGTTCCTGTCTTTTATTTAATTCATTGAAAAGGTTAGAAGTTAATTTCTGAAAAAGGACATTGGATATAGATATACGATTTATTTCGTAAAAAGTACAAAAAAAAACCAAAAAGGAAGCTAGACCGTTCAATCACGGAACATTTTTATATGGTATTTTAATATGGAATACTTATTGTCCCTTTAAGTAAAGGCGTTTTAAAACGACAGTTTTCCTTTAAATTGATGTATTTTTACCAAGCGATAATGCGTTTATGGATTGTCGGTTTACGAAATAATATCATCTGGTTTAAATATTTAGTAAATTTAATCTGATGAACCTTGTAGTAACTACTTTATCGATTCTTAAATATTTCAGTGTTATTTGATATTAAATGGTGGTTAAATGCTAAAAGGTGTTACACGGATAAATATCTCGGATAAATCGTCATGTCAGTGTTATGCAACTCGACGAGAGAGATTTGTCCACTTAGGACGTTAACAGGTACGTAGGATAATGTTATTATTTGAAATCAATATTAATTTTGTACTAAACTTACAGTTGACGATTGCCAACATTTCGTAAAGTTAGGTATGTGACTTGTTTATATAGTTTACTTAGTTTCCTCAGCTGATATATTTTTTTCAACATTTGTTATTGTGTTGATCCTCAAAACGCATAAAGCTGTTGTGACCAAAATACGATAACGATGATAATAAACAAGTTATTAATGACTAAACCAAACTTCACATTACTGTTATACACTTAATGATGAAATAAAGGATTGACAACCTATAGTTTGGCATAACTGTAGCGTAACAGCTTGGGCGAATTATGTATCCTAACCTATTTTATATCGATGGCATTAATATTCAACGATAATTGCAATACAAAAACCGTTTGTCAAACGAATGTGTGTTTTTTGTTTGCATAGCTATAATTGTCATTTATACATGTTGACTAACCATTTAGATCAATATTATCATTATTATTCAACTGATGTCATTGATAAGATGTTGAAATGCATTCATTATTTTTTGAAGCACGTTTAATAACTGAACGTTAAGTATAGAGGAATGTTCCTTATCCTTTCAATTTATTGCCGTCTGCCTCAAATGACAGGCCATGATTAAAAGATTTCATCGAAATAAATAAGAAAACAATAACAATGAGTAGAAAAAGCATTTGATTCAAAAACGTGTGGTTTTATTGCATGTTTTGTGGATCAAAAACGGTTCAATCAACAGATTTAATCTCATAATGCTTCCTCTCTGTTAGCAACATTTCGCCCAAGGTCATATTCAAATACTGAATAGCGGCGGCTTAGTGTCAAGTTAAAGTCTTAAATTATCAGCGTACTGGAACGGCGCATCGGTTCAATACTTGAGGGTATCTATTATGTTTTGTACTGGCAATAGAGGATAAAACATACGTCTATTCCAGTATATGCAAAGTCATTGTTATAAGTGTACATTTAGGCAAGTTCTGTTAAAAAATCTAATAACTATTGCCACGACAGTGGACCCTTCAATAAAATGATAAATATCTTTTTTAATCACAACGCAATTTAAAACCGACTTGTGAACTCGTGGAGTTTGTTAGCCAGTGAAACAGCGACTCTTTAAAAAGCACGCGACTGAGCGTAAAGTGTCGCCTGAAGATTCATACAGCAATATATAACAATAATGGTAAATATATGATTTAATGACATTGGAGACTTTTTTGATGGTGAATATGTATATAAGGTACATAGTTAGTTATATGCAAAATTCAACTTGAAAATTAAGATTTGGGGCACAAAACTGGATTACAATCGTTTGACCGATATATTTGTTTTTCATTTAAATTAATATGCGATCCCAAGCAAAGCCTTCATATAAGCTATCTTCACATTCGTTTAATGAAAAATCTCTATAAAAGCTCGCATTATTGAGCGGAAAATGTTCTCTAATTTATCTTCACATAGACCGGACTGGCCCCAAATGAAATCCTAATCTAAATCTTCACCTATGTTAGCTTAACACCAAATTTCAGCACCATTCCTCATAGCAAAGTCAGGTTAGTTAGTGGAAACATTTTTGTATCTATATGTTTTAACCTTGATCTTGTTCCGACAGCCCGCAAATGCAATTCCCGGACGGTCTAAATGCCTCGTGCAAACTTAAATTATTCAAATGATTTCATTTGTTTTAGATTTATGTAACAATGCCCTTGATCCGACTGGCACGCACAGCAATCTGAGGCTAGATCACACCGCAAGCTAACTACACATTGCATTTCATTAAAATAGCTCAAACCTTTTAGAAAGTATTTATTTTGATTTATTTTTTATTTGATCTGTTATTAGCAGCATTGGCATTGGCCAATCTGACCACAACTTCTGGGTCTTCAAATATGCGTACGATATCCAAATTTTCAGCAAGGTTGGTTAATGCAAACTTACGTTTTTTATTTGCAAGACAAATCATTAACCAAGATTTTGTCAGTACAAGGGGGATATTATTAAGCTAAATTTCAAAAGTAGATATCGTAATACCGAGTCGTTGGACACAAACATTAATATGAATTTTTGAAGAACAAAATTGGGTATAATTCTGCTAAATTTCTAAATTTTAGATCACTGTCCTCGCATGATGATCCCAACAACTTAGAGAACATTCAATTGAATATCTTAAGTAGTTACAGATAAATTTACTTTTTGCATGCACAAATTATACTGAATTTCATCTTGCACGTAAATCTTAAACTGACTCAGTATATGTTTTGAAATGTTTATTAAACAAACTAGTGGTATTTTCACCCTATTTGTAACCGTCACCAGATTCCTGAACATTAAAGACAGGAAATCGTCCCTATAAATCATCGTCCGTTTCACGTGGCTTATTATATACAGTGTGGCTAATTATATTCGGTGTCGCGTGTGTGGGATACAAGTATACCACGACAGGATTGAAATTAAGAATTAAGACGGGTTGAAATACGATGGTTTATAATGTTATTCGTTTTCAAATTGATGACTTCTATATTTAGAAATGATTGATAACATTTGCCATGTTTAGTCTCAAAGAAGTACATAAGATAGACGAAAACTTAATGTATAAGAACATCTAAATGAAACACAAATCCTACCAATAACAAGTATTTGAAATAATGTTACGTTGGCAATTTACAACAATTAACATTGCAAAACTATAAAAGGTATGTTTTGCTCTAATCGTTCCAAGATTGTAACATAATGTGTATTGTATTGTCTTGCATGGGCAATAGGTAACTTGGCTAAAATCAATACACTTATGTATGCGCTATAAAACCCTGAAGCGCATTGAGCTTTTGCTAATCTTACATTATTACAAGAACTCGCTTTGGTTTGAAAAGTATGTTTCAAATCGGATATTGCGGTGTGATGCGTTATTGTGGCAAACGCGAATTAGTTGGTACCAATTAGTAATGCACTGGCATTTAAATGCCAACAGACAATTACATTAACAATTCATGAACAATTAAAAAATGCTATATTGCACATGATTGAAGTATGTTTTGTTCTCCCATGACATCGCGTTCCATCTTCGTTAATTATGGAAAATGATGTTTGATGTATGACATTTCGACATATTATGTGACGCTGTTAATACCCTTTTTATCCACGTTCGACATTCAAATTCGGGTATTGATAATGGCATGTCTCAAAGCGTAGGATAGGCATATTTTATAGGATTAGCGATTTTTGTAAGGTTATGTTTGCCATGTAGAACGTTATACTGCTGACTCGTGTGCATTTACAAGTAAGAGAAAAACAAATAGATAAAATGCATATCGCGGAAGATTTACGTTTTTAGCAATTCTGCATTTTTGCATCTCACAATCAATTATATTACAAATACGCTAATTAAGTTAAATTCAATTTATTAATTTAACACTTAAAGAAGAAGATTTGAACAACTATATATAAAAACTTCTTGTATCTAGCAGACAAGACAACATTCCAATACCTGCAAAAAAGATGCGTAGTGTTTGCATGTTCCTAATATGTGCGGGCAATTTAATTGCATAGTTTAAGTGGATAGGTGACATTTCATAACATACTTAATACGACAATATAAGGTGTATGCATGGATCTTTGAAAACTGCTACTGGACGAACACACTTGTAATACCATATATGTCGTTGTGAAGAGCAGACATTATTCCTACAAAAAAACACACGAACTGCGAACGAAGGACGATAGGATGTTGACAACTTCCTTCGAATGACAAAGGACTTTGACCGCTCACAAACCTGTCTGTTTATTTTCAGATCCGTGTGCGAGTCCTTTTTAGAAAATTATCAAGGCTCCTCAACACCACATGTGAAGGCACTATTGTAAAATATAAGAGTAAGTTTTTATGAAATTTCTTTAATTAATTTTTTGGAACAAGAAAACAACGTGTCAATAGAGCTGCATTAGAATAGAAATTTGACTCTTTATAATTATGTTCGTCACAGCTTATTAATTAGAATTGTATACTAAGCCTTCGTGTGTATGTGTGTGAAACTCAATGTGATGTTTATACACGCAGTATTATTAAATACAGTAAAAATTGTGCACCCTACTAAATGTATTACACGCACATTACCCTGGCTAAATTGTTATATGAGATCTGTGTGGATTACTTAAACTTTTATTTCAATTTAACATTCTTTGTTTGATCAACAAATCTAGTGCGTTCCTCTGTATTGTTACAATTGCGAAGACATAATATGGTCAGCTAAGAGCGATATTCTGCTCTACGTGGGGATACGAATTCAGCAATTGTCCAGTCTGCTTAATAACAAAACAACAGATAAGTAAAACAGTATATGCAGATAATGCAGATAATGGAAAGTTAGTAAACGAAAATAATTTTATATTTTAAACATCTGATTTTTAAGCAAGCCAGTCAAAAGAGTCAGGGTCACGTGTTACAAAAGCAAACCTGATGGGTTTACAAAATTTCAACTGTAATCATTTTACAAAAGATATAATAACTGTTTGCTACATATGGCATTAAGTACACTTAGAATACTTTTCAGTAGTATTTTAACGATTTCACCTCGCTCGATGGGCTCGTTCTTGTATTCATTCATATTATCCATATAGATCTGTGCTTAATCAATCAACAAAACATAAGTAATAATGATTTAAACGTACGAGTTAATTAGACAAATTTTAATCTGAACAAACAGGTGTTTTGCCATTTTTCTTCAATATACTGTGTGCCTAAACAATCAACATGCGTTAAAGTACCCCTCATTTCGGGAATAAACATAATTGATTTTTACATAGGAATTCCACCCCCCACCCCTACTTTATATATAATGGGTTTTCTTCATACCGTTTGTAGGTAACGAAGTGCAAGCTTTAATTTTCTTCACAATCATAAATGTTGTTTCTAACAGCTATTCCTTTTTTATGACAGATTATGTAAACTTGTATTAAAGCAGATGTTTGCTCAAAATTTAAGTTGGATTGCATAAATATACCCACACTTTGCATGAATTCTGACTTTGTTTTTCATGTCACATTCTCTTTACTTAAAGTTTGTTTAAACGAAAGCTATTGCACTATGTTGGTAAGTAAGTATTTTTAAATTTACCGTAACCCTTCTTATTAAGTGGTTAATATTTACTTGTTAAACAAGCTCAAACGGAAAAAAAAACATGCATAGTTATAACAGCATGTTCTATGCTACATTATTTACACGCACTAACAATTTGATCGTTCATTTAGTTCATTTATTTATGGACGAGCACATATAAATTGACTTCACGCAAAAAGTTTTCATCAGACATTTAGCTAATGAGGTTTTCTGGTAAAGTTGCCAAGACCATTTGTGAAATATAGAAATTTGAATAAGCGCCGTGTTGATGGATCATTCTGTTTCAGTTGAATTGGTGAGCACTCAACATAATACCCTGGAGAGACCTGGTGTTTAAACATAAACAATTCAACAAATTTGCAATATGACGAATTTGTCGACATGTCATTTCTGCTAAATATTTTATATCGAATATAGCAAAAGCCACACAACCATTCGTGTTTGTTTATGGCAAGAGGCCATTTGCAATCATTCTAAAAACAATGGACACAAATGAAGTTAGATTTATATAAAATAAATATTTAAGTCGCGTTATGATTGTGATCAATGCATTGTTTTTAACTGGAATACTCGATGTACAAATAATTATTTATGTTTTGGGTTTAAGTAGATTAACATATAAACTTTCATAATCCAGTCCAGTTGTTTCTACCCACCTTATGCAATTTATCTTTATTTATAAGTATTCTGTTTGTTTTTTAAAGCATCTTTCACAAACAAGCAAAGAAAAAATACACATAAACGATATTGTAAATCTGTATGAAAACACAAGGTCAAACATATGTATATATTAGCATATCTTGTAAAACATATTTGTATATTATTGCTGCTATATGGTATCATTTTGTTTTGTAATCAATACATGTAGACATGTATGTGTTATATTAAATAAATAAAAAGATTAACATAATTTAGAATGTTTGAATATACTTTAATTGTGATCTTAATTCTTGTGCATTGCAAATAAATTATATGAACATTGTATTGGTTCATATTGGTACCCGCTTTTGTAACTAGTATTAAGTGCGTTGATCTACTTATTTCTTTGAATAATTGAATAAACTTTAACGTCTTTAATGCCACAAAACTATATTATTTATTTTTAAAATTGATTTCTGACTGGCGTTCATTTATTTTGCAACAGCTAACTAATGCTTGTACAAAAATAAATATAAACAATTTGACGTATATGAATTATGTAGTGTAACACTGTAGAAGAAATGATATCATTATACAATTAGATGAAATTTTGTGGGAATGTTAAAATAACTGCACCGTCGACTGATCAAACATAATTGCGGTGGGAAACATTGCGGGAATCAAGTGGAAGCTATTAGAACCACGTTTTACTAAACAAATTGCAAGAGTTTTAAGATGCGAATACACTTTCAAAAGTGTTGTATAACTTTGATAGCAATGACGCAATCTCCATGAACATTAATTTTCTCTCGAATTTCAGGAAGCTATCCAGACGTTTCTAAGCAAATGGTTGCATGCTTCAGCACCATGCACGGAACTATAGCTTCCCCGGTTACTCATTTTTAAGGCCTATGAGTTCGCTTTCCTAGTGTGTATGTTTATCGTTTCAAGTCATTCATGGCTTTTCTACATGCACTTTTATCTAATAATATGGTATTAAAATGGATACATGCCTCAAAACGTAGGCATATTTGCATGCACATCATCATAAACGCTATTTATGAATTAATTTATTTTCATGAATCACAAAACAATATCCATAAATCGGATTGCGTTAATAAATAAATAAAGACATACATACATAAATAAATGCATAAATAAATAAAAAAAATCTTAAATTCTACTGAAAACAATTTTATGTAGTTTTTACATTCATTTCGAAATGGGTTTCAATATTTTGTAACATCACACGAATGCTTTTACAAAATGAAATATAAAAGGGTTTATGTTCATCAATCATGAACATTGTAGAAGAAATGATAAAATTATACAATTGTATGGAAATATGTGACAAGCTTGGTTAAAATAATTGCATCTTCCTTGTTACCTAATGAAGCAATATTGCGGTGGGAAACATTGCCGGAATCAAGTGAAAACTATTAGAACTGCGTATAAACAAACAATCTGAATGTGCTTCAAAATGCGAATATACTTTCAAGATTTTTTTAAAAATTATTACCAATTACGCTATCTCCATAAACATGCACTTGCTTTCACATTGCAGTTAGCTATCCAGCTGTTTTCCAGAAGGCTGCAGCACGATGCAAGAAACTCTAGATGCCCTGGTTAATCATTTCTAGCACGCATCACTGCGCTTTGCATGGGCAATACTATATTTATCTGTTCAAGTCATTATTTTTTTATTTTATTTTTTTAAATTAAATGTCTTAATTAATTTCAGGTTTGCATATACAGCTCATCATCATTAATATACATATAGACTAATATTAAACATGCGTTTGAAATAAATAAAAAAGCATACACCATTTCAAAGGTACATCACTACAGCACGAGGCATGTGTTTATAATTAATATTAATAGTTATTAGGATGTTTAAATAAACATGTCAGTTTTATTACAATTATGTTTGAACTTGTGTCTAAAACTGGCTTGATTAAAAATATGTATTATTTTAATATTTCAGTTCGATTTTGATACATGTTACCATTTGAGACCATCTAAAAAATACACACATGTATTTATAAACATAGTCTTGTATATCCCAGTATTTAAGGTGTTTCGAATCAACATGTTTGGAGTGGCATCGTTATGTGTATTTTTTTATATAAATACCGATATTGTTAACAACATGAACTTCACAATAACAATTTGTTCACGTCCATAACCTGTATATTCATACAATCATTTGAAACATTGTTTTTGGGCATATGTACGCATGCAAGAGATACATTAAATCTTAGACAAGTCCAGAAGAACTGTTCACTTCATGGCCTAATCACCTAATACCTATGGGCCCGAGTTCATGAAAATAAACATGAGTACCACGTGGTTTTAATTCCAGCCTCCTTAACGCATACTTGACGAAAAGCTAGCATGCTTGTACAAACAAGGTCGTGCACAATTGTAGGGGCAGTGTGAATGTGTTCCTATTTAAATATGAACTCTTTCACAATTAAATGTTGATGGACGTTTGTGTGTTTAGGTTCAGGAGTTTAACTTGCATGTATATTGTTTTCAGAGATAAAATTACCGTACAACCGTGCACAATTAAATGTTGATGGACGTTAGGGTCAGGAGTTTAACTTGCAGGTATATTGTTTTCAGAGATAAAACTACCGTACAACTGAAGAGTTGTCGGTTTATATTCGTTTAAACCGTTAAGAAAAGGCTATGAACCGGTCGTGCATATAACGTATCTCTGATTGGGGGGTATAAGCTTACGGATGAAGTCCCCTTGCTCTGGTATGATCATTTGTATTTGTCGTGCGTTGAATGCAGAATATTACATGTGTTGAGACCACAACTCAACATGATTCTAGACTAAATTATTTCAAATGAAAAACATTGCAAAGTACTTTTTGGGGCCATCGGTGAACGCTTAACAACTATATTATACACATTTCTGTAGTAAGTTCAAAGTTCAGTAGTTTCATGTTTTTTTTAATGTGTCGGTTTTAAGATTGGCATTCATATAATTGTTTTCCTTCATAAAATCTAACAATCATGTTGTAGCTCGCATAAGATGCAAAAAAACACACACTTATAACAAAAGTTAAATAATTAACATCATTACCATCGTCATTATCAAAAACACCATCACAACAAAAACAACAATAACAAAAGAACTTATCCTCACATATGTATAGCAGACATTTTTGTTTTGATGTATGCCTTTCGCTTTTCATAACCGTATTTGGATTAAGCTCATACACACTTAATCCCAGAAACTACTACAAGATGCACAAAGAACAAGAAATATTTTATTGTATTTAGAGTGGGATAAGAACTTGCCAATTTCAACAGAGAATAATGTCTTTTGTTACAGAAGCACGTATAACGAAACACATTATATGATTGACAAGTACGTGAAACCTTCGAGAGATTTTTTATGATTCCGTTTGGAAATGTCTGCATTAATATTCATTTAAATTCTTAAATTAGCAATCCTTATTCGCCCAGATATAGTAAGCTTAGTCTCTTGGAGTTATCTTTATAGCTTTAGAATGTTGAATATTCATTAACTTCCAGAACAAAGCATTGAATTAAGTATACTCACGTTTAGAGAACTGTTGTCTGGCTACTACAGTATGTCTATGAATTAAATGGTAATCTAAATAAACAATTCAATTGTGCACTTGCAACACATGACGTGAACATCGTATTAGTTCATATTGGTTCTAAGATCGTTTAAAATTCCACAGAACACGGCTTTTTTACATCGATGTTTAACTGGATCTAATTATCTTGTTAACGGACATTTGTACACACTGAAATATCAACAGTTTTACTTACATGGACTATCTAAATGGTTGAAGATACAGTTAAATGATGAGATGGAACATGTGATAAGTTTAAAACTACACACAGCATTGTGTTATCTGTGGTTGGAAACATTGCGGGAGCCAACTGAAAGCTATTTACACTACATTTGTTTCACAAATTAACTAGAACTGTTGCAATATGCGAACATACTTTTAAGATTGTGGTATAANTGAAAACTTCTAATTGACAACAAAGCCTGTTTACGTGCAATACCAACTATCGTATTGTGAGGAGCAGGGATTGCAATTTGATTCCACTTGATAATTAAATCAAACAAATTGAATAGTGCTTTCATAGCACGATTAACTGATTTACATAAAGAAGAGTAAACATTATTTCATAAGGTCCATGTCAGATCAAACAGTACTTTAATCACGTTGTATGAAAATAGCGTAATGTCTGATTTATTATTTATATTTGTTGTACACATGAGACCAACAAACCTAGGAAATCAGATTTCATGGTATATTGTAAACGGTTTTTCATACCCCCTTGGAATTAATGACGTTCATGTTTGTAAATTATTAAAACAAATATTACACAAATAAGTATTAATTGTTTTTAGTGATCCGATAGGGGTATTTTTCGAACGTTTTCCGAATATTACAAAAAAGGAGAGGTTTATACAATGCTATGAGTAAATATTCCCGAAGCCGATGCCATTTATTCCATTTATTATAGACTTTTGATTTCAAAATGCAATACCCACATACGATACGTCATTGGACATGTGTACATATATTTGGAGTGTAAATAATTTGAGTACGATACATGTAGGTTTATTTCTTACGTATAATTTAATCTCAATTATTTACGTAAACTTGTAAGCTTATAAAACTTAACTCTTTGTAAAAGTGTATTCATTAAAGCATGTAAATGTATTTGAAATTAACTTTAAGTATTGTAATTTCATGGAAAACAAACGTTATGTATACTAGTTTCATAAGTGTTTTATATTATATATAGTGATAACTTCCCAACTGTGTTACCAATATGATATGGGAACAATCTTGAAGCCTGCATATAATCCTAAAACTTAACTTCGTTACAAAAGACTGTGCGCTACATATGACATTGAGCACTTCTATGATACCTTAAACTCAGTACGCTAATTAGTTACGTCGCTCTATGGGTTGTTTTTGTAAACAGCAATATTACCCCGATGACGTTCCGTTCATGAAGCAAACCAAACATTTGTAATAATGATTTACATACTGATAAGACACATGCTGGATCTGATCAGCATGTTTAAAGTAATTTTTCTTCAATTAAAATTTGTCAAAAGAATACAACGCATGCAAATATTATTTCGGAAAAAGATTAAAAAATGTCTTGATTAATCTTCTTTGTTGAGGGTACATACGTGTACAATTTTATTCACTTGATATTTATATACGTTCATACTCAGTAGAGTTGGTTGAAACAATTAGTTTCAAAAATTATTTTAAATAGTAATGTAATATGTATTTCTGTTTTATAATAACAGATCATGTATTTAATGCTTATAAAGGCTTATATTTTGCACACAATTTGAGTGATATTACAATAATATACCGACACTTTGCATAGCATTTAACGCATTGTCTTTACACACCGTAACACGTTGTAATCAGTATGTTCTCAATGCTAAAACATCAATTATTGTTTTTACCAAATGATGATTTTTGGTTGTTTGTTTAACAAATTTTGTACTATTAAAAACTACTATGTTTCTTTACAGTCACTCTTGAGACCGGCTTATGTGTCATTGTGACTTTGGACATATTTTTGAGAAGGGAACCAGAGACCCCCACCGCTTTGTCGCAACCACACATCGATTCAAGCTACACTTTTTTTAGTCCATTTATTATTAAACGGAGAATCATATTAACGTGTTTCAAAACATCTTGCAATAATAACCAAAAATGAATAAAACAAAATCAATTTAATAAACATGTATAAAAGTACTGTATATTCTTACAACAATACATTGTAAAGTAGCACATTTAATGTATAACACATTTCTTCCATAGCATATAAACTTATACAAACAAATGTTAGAAATATTAAGGGTTAAAACAAGGATGAATTGATCTTTATTAATTTTTTTTTAAAGATGACAAGCTTTTCTTCTCTTTCCAGCAAGCTTTTTTTTTCAGATCCTTTTCTTAACAAAGAAATCTTTAATAGATGTTTGTTAGGTTGTTTTTGTAACACGCATCTCCACTAAAAACTCATCATAATCCATAGCAAAATTGAGCATGCCCTCACTTCCATTTTGCAACGCAAACTCCTTCAGTTTGTGAATGCACTCATAAGCATCATCCAAAGACACTGGTGTTCTAACACTGATACACTGCTCTTCTTCGTCCTCACTGTGGTCACCACCCTGATTCAAAAGTTCAGTTGTCGGCTTATCGCATTCAGTCATGTCAGAGTCGCAGGTTGAAAACTCTTGAGTCAATCTTAAATAACTCCCCTACATCACAATCGAACAATTCCCTAGCTAATTTCACCATGGACAATGGCAAACCATCTTCATCAACACCTTGTTCCACATTTTGATCACTAGTTTCACTACTTTCCTTATTTTGATCACCATCACACAAAACCGAAAAGCCAGCACCCTTAAAACACTTCAGGATTGTGGACGGTTGAGTTTCCTCCAAGGCACGAATAATCCAGTTGATGGCCTGGAGCACAGTTATCTCTTTCAGAATATGGGGACCGGTTTTGGTTGCCTGTTTATCCATTTCAGCTAGAACGTGTCGCAGTTGTCTCTTTCTGTACTTCAGCTTGACAGTTTGGATAATGCCCTGGTCCATGGATTGACATAAGGAGGTTTTGTTGGGTGGGAAGAACTGAAGCTTAATGTTGATCAGTTGGATTTTTGGATGGAAGGGCGCGTTGTCTAAGAAGAGGAGGATATGTCTCTTTTTTCTTTTCATCAGCTGTCAATGTGTCGTAACCAATCCTCCATGAGTTTTGACGTCATCCATGCTTTCTTTTTCGCATAGTAGCGCACAGGAAGTTTGGCGGGGTCGATGGATTTGAAACATCTAGGTTTAAGGGATTTTCCGATGACCAGAGGGGGCAGTTTTTCTCTTGAAAAGGAAATTTGAATTTGTAAGAAAAGCATAAGGGAGGGATATTAACTCTTGAGCAGACAACTTTTCAAAGCAGAGTGCCTTTCACATTCACCATTGGGAAAGAAATCATTCATAATCACTTATTAATGAAAATCTTTCCAGCAGATCAATTTTGATTACTCATTTAGGAAAAGTGGACTTTGCAACAGATGTGAGACAATAGACAAATAAATCCATCGTTGAAAATGAACAATTGTTCATGGTTAAAAAAGAGAGAGAGAGAGATAGAGAAAAAAAAAGAGAAGAGAACTAACCTGTCATTGATGCGCAAAGAGTGACATTTATTCGTTCTTTGGATTGTTTAACCCCAGCACAATCTTCCCCCTTTTTGAAGTAGGTTGTCTTAGTTGTATCACGGAAGAACAACCCGGTCTCGTCCATATTAAAGATATCACTCTGTGTATATCCTTCGCAAACACTCTCGATTTTACTTTTCCAGTTTGTCACAATGGCACCGTTCACTGAGGCACGTTCACCATTTTTTTATCACAATGTTTTGTCTCTTGAAAAAGAGTCCAACCAGCCACCAGACCCTTTAAACTCCGTAAGTCCAAGATCACTTGCAAATTTCATAGCCTTTTCCTAAATGAGTGGCCCACTGACATTGATTTGTACGGATGTTGCCTCCAGAAACGATTTGTAACAGAGATCGTCTTTTTTACCGTAGGATACAATAACTTTTACACGCTTAGCGTCTGGGTTCCCATTTTCATATTCATCCATAATATCCCTCTTACGTTTCTCCACATTTTGAATGTGTGTCCTACCCACACCAAAATCAGAAGCTATGTCTCTCGACGAACGTCCACTATCAAGAAGCCGCACAACTTTAACCCGATCCTCTAACGAAAGGCACTTGCGTTAAGACAGTTTAGCATCAGAAATGATAAATATCGCATCAAATATGTCCATTTTATAGGAATTCGTTTTCTCAGTTTTCTACTTATACCTTAGAGTGAACGCAAACTGTAATGTAATTATCGACAAACAAAATTACATTGTGTAATTTCATTTAATCAGACCGTAACAAACTTCTTTAATCAACACCATTTCTTTAATAAACACCTTTTTCAATGACAAATTAAAAAGTCCCACTAAACAAAAGGTGTAAAGATCAAGAGTCAAAAAGAATAACAATTGCCGAAAATATAACACCTAGCAGTCGATGCAAATACCATTGTCGCAAATACCGTTGTCGTTAATTGTCGTAAAATGGTACACAATGGCTTCGTAAACAAACCCGGTTGAACCACAACACCCAATCAGTGTGTGAAAATTACTGGTCGTTTGGCGGATGTCCTTTTAGAGAAATTTTGTTGTTTTGTACTGATTATCGAGAGCGGGTAATCGGGTCACGCGACCGTAATACACTTGTCAAATTTTGTTGTTTGGACAAAGAAGACTGGCCGCTGGCTGCATACGAGAGAATAGTGCTAAGACAGACTTTTAAAGAGCAGAAATGAACGGGCGGACCTGAATTGGCCACATAAGGCAGGTTGGCCGCTTATCTCATGTGGCCGTGCCCTTAGGTTTTACTGTATCAATTAAAATAAAGCACAGTGTATATGTCTGATGTAACGAAATTACTTTAATTCATTTTATATATATCTACATATATAACTCAGCAGAAGTGTTTCTAACAGTGTGCTTTAAAATATATTAAACATAATATCTAAACAAGTATTTCTGTTTCATAATGACAGTTAGTGTATTAAAGCGACATAAAGACTGATGTGTGCACATAGTGTAAGATATACTACCATAATATACCATAATATACCAACGCATTACATATATTTTGACGAATTGTCTTTAAAAACCGAAACACGTTGTTATCAGAATGATCTCTATACTCAAACATTAAACAAAATACAATGTTTATTTAGAGATATTTATAAGTTCGTTTTCTGGTTAATACTGACTTTGGTATTATCTTGAGACCGCTTAGAGTAGGGATGTAACCTGGGACCCCACCCCTTGGTTCCTAAGACGCACCAAACATCCTTTCAAATGACACTTAACTCGTATTGTTAGTCAATTTATTATTAATTGGAAGCTGATATTAACGTTTGTCAATAAATCTTGCAACAATCACAAACAGGTGCATCTATAGTTCTTTTTCAATATAATATACATGTATACGAGGGTTGCATGTTCTTATAAAAATACTATACAACGTTACATAACATATGGTGTACTTTTGTAAACATGTTTGATTGCTGTATATTTAATATTTGGGATATTGAAATGGGATTACGAGAAGTGAAATAATAAAAAAAAAAACATTAATAGTAAAATATAAAAAAACAACAACAACACCCACACACTAAAACCAACACAAAACAAAGGGACTGATTGTATTGTGTTGTATATGTCTTGTATTAGTGGTCATTTTTATTTGAACTTGTTAATTTGATAATTACAAAGGGCTATTTATCACAAAAAATTCTTCTTGTCAAATAGTTTGTGAAACAAAAATAACGATTATAATCAAATTCGACTAAAAACTGAGAATTGTTTGCTATACGTGTGTCCAAAGTCCTCTTTCAAACGTGAATTAATTGCTGGATCTATATATCGTCCAGCTCGGATTTTGTCTTCTTGTTTGCTATTTAAAGAGTAATAACTGTAGAAGGCATAGTTGTTTAATCAATCACACATACATAAATGTCACGTAGTGGGGCAGTCGACATCACACGGACATCTTCCCATGTGGTTATTTTTACTTAACATTTGTATCGGGCAAGACGAAAACAGTGTTTTCGATTTAATATGTTAATTATACAATGCTACATAAAGTAGCAATAATATAACTTCATACTTCCACTCTGGTACACACACGGCACGGGAATACACGCCGATTAAAACACGTGCTGAGCCTCGTCCTCGGACAGCATTATTCACAAAATATGCACTCCTGTATTAAACAAAAGCATTTAGCGTTTCAAAATAATTGAATAGTAATACAACAGAATGTGGATGACATTACAAAATTGAATAAATTAATGGTAACATAACCCCCTTAACAATTTGCAGCGATGCTCAGTGGTAATAGTTATAAATGGTGGGGACGTATTTATTGAGGTATGCGTAAATACTGTTGTAGGCTATAATACTTTTTGTTAACATAATAAATTGCGAAATGTTTCCGTTGTCTGAAACGGACTTGATATTCATTTGGTACATTTGGTTAAACCATACTTATATTTTACGCTTGTATCAATTTAGGTATTACTAGATGATTGCACTTGGTTAATGTTAAATGGGAAAAAATTTGCTTTGTTGTATACTGATGTTTGTTCGAAAGCCTTAGCAGAAGTGAGTTTTGAATGTAACCGTACGTGTAATATGGATTAATAATCAATTCAGCATGCTTGAACAAGGCATTTGCCTTATGAGGTTTGCTACTGAATTTGCCTATTTATTTGTAAATTATAGATAACGGAATAGGCGTCGTGTGGTTGGGATTTTATGTTTCAGAGCGGTGATGAGAAGTTAACATAATACTCGAGAGAGACTTGTTCGTTCACAGATAACAATTCAAACAAATGTGCAATGTCATTTATCTAATTATTTGACATCGTGTGTTAAAACAGCTAAAAATCGGTTTTGGGCATAGATAAATGTGTCATGATTGGGCTAGAATGATGCTAATAAACAGATATGTGTACACATTGATACAAGTATTGTGTAACTCTGTATCTGTGTTGAACATATGGAGCCATGATCGTCATGAAATGCATTTATACACATAGCATAGTATATGCACATGTTAATGTTATAACGTAATGGACATGTCTAGATTGTGCATCGTTTATGTCTTTGCTGTGTAATTTTAAACTTTCAAACATCAACTGGTTTACTTTTGTTGGAATTTGTATAAAATGGTATCGTTAAGTGCATCAATATCGCAATTAAAGATTTGTTTACTTTCATAGTTTTAATGTTTAAACTGTCTGTGTTGAAGGATCTAAGCGACTCAAATGTTTGCATACCACTACCACTATGATATGTGTATACAACGTTACGTGCTTATTATCTGAAACATCCCATGAGAGCAATGAAAGAGAAGCTTTACCACTTTAACAAGGACATATGAGCTTTACTCTTAAGCTCATAAGCTTGTCATATTAACCGGCACGAATCAATAACAATGAACAGTATGGTATGAAAAAACAATATGGGATATTCATTTTGGCTACATTATTATAAACGAGAAACTTCCGTAGTTGAACACATGAAGCAAGTTTGTTTCTAATAATCCTTTTACTTTTATATATTCATTAAAAGATCAGAACGATGTTTTGAATCAAATATAATTGCTCTCTGAGAACTATTGTCTTGTCCCTGAACTATTCATGTTTTGCTATCTTGATCTTATTTATACTCTACAATAACAACGCTCCATGGATTAAAATGGTTATGAAGCCTATTGAGGTTTGATCAACATCTTTTTTGCACAATCTTGCAAACCGTATTTAGTAAAGTAAACATTTATTTTGTACAACTGTTTGCATCAACAATTGTTCCGAACAAAACATATACGTTGATTCAATGATTTATATTAATATTCATTAAGTTGTATTGCTACCAACGCCGGATTTATAAAAAAATAAATATCAACACTTTGACTTACATGGGTGCTTTAGCATGAGAATAAATTTAAAATTATAAACTTCTATAGTGAGATGTAAAATATGACTAGGTTAACATACTTACGCCGCTTTTTTTAAATGATTGAAACACTATTGCGGTGGGAAACATCGCGGGATAGACGTGGTGGCTATTAATCCTGTGTGTTAACATATTTACTTCAAGTGTTTCAAATAGCGGATATTAGTTCATATTTCGGTATAACATGACTAAACTTACGTATTCTTATTAAACATTGTGTCTCTCACATTGCTATTAACTATCCTGACGTGCTGCATTTTGCATTTGATTATTAATTAATAGTTAATAAAGCTTATTAGACTTGTTCTCGCTGTTTGAATAAGATATCGTATATTTTCTATTCATGTTACTTATATCTTTTCTAAACGCATTTTATTGTAATCTTACGGCATTAAGAAGCGAACAACCTTTTCAACTTTCGCATTTTCATCCATCCATCTAACTACCCAACCACCGGACAAAAAAACACCCACCTTCACGCCCATCCATCCATCCATCCATCCAGCCACCCACCCACCAAAACTCATCCATCTGTCTATCCATCGATTCATCCATCCATCAATCGATCGATCCATCCATCCATCCAATCACCGATCTATCAATCAATCAATCCATCCATCTATGAATCTACTCATCCATCCATCTAACCATCCATCAAACCATTCAAACATTCAAACACCCGCAAAACAAAAACAAACACCCACACCTAATAAGCCCACAAATCCACCCACACATCCTTCCTCCTATTAGTCCATCCATGAATCTTTTTATTCAAACCTCGGAATTAATGTACGATAATTCAAAAACATAGTCGTTTTAGACATCACGAACTTATCTCGTCTCTAATCCTCTAAACTATTGAAACCGATACATCACAACAACGAACCACTTTTCCATGATATCTGTCTTGCAACCACCAGACAACAGAGTGGGCAGTACGAAATAGTTGTAAACATTTTACATGGATAAACACGTTCTGAATTAACAGTTGATACAGTATCCCAACGGAAACCATTATTGGCATTTTGGTATACTTTTCGATACTCTATTAATGACACATGAATACTCGATGGCGTCATAGCAAGTGAAGGAGTGTAGAGAATAATAACATCAAAGACCTCCCTTGAGAAATTAGGACTAGGAAAATATGCTCTTAGTTAGAAATGATGACTGATGAACTATGAGATCAACGTCGAAATATGTATATTTGTTTGCTAAAACCAAGAGCATTTTGTTCAATAGCAAGGTCTGGAAACCCCACTTATGTCCAAATAATTATAATTTCAAAACAAGTTAAAAACACTGACGCATACATCAGCAGAACATTAAAAGCAGCAGTCGCATAAGTCCGAAGGTTCTTTATAAATACTGTTACATTTAGGTATGCTACATTTCTATTTAGTAGAATTCAGTTTGTTTCCTAAAAGACGCTTCCGCGAACGTCAATCATATTCATTGTAATCTAAACTAGAATTCAATCATACTATTTAAAAAAAACATTTATAGTGCTTTTATATTTCTTTCAAACATTTAAAAGCGTAAAATATGTGACAAATCGATAACAAACATATTTGGTAATTGTTGATAACTTCGAATAAATACAATAAAAGGTTACACTTTTTAATTAATGTTTTTGCATATCAATGTATCCGAAAGTACACAAGATGAAAATTGATCATCAGATAAATCATTGAATCCTTCAATACCGTTTGTTGTTAATTTGATATGTGCCAAAACAATGCATTGTACTTAAATGCACCCTTATTTTGAGAACAACAACGCTGTTTTATTGCATATTATTTACATCAGAATCTGTATAAGTCTGATTTGTATTCATTATTGAAAGTCACTCAGTGCAAACATTAATGATGGATGAATGGATGGATGTATGAGATTTGCAAGTGGCGTCCTTAGTAAACAAAATGATCAATCAGGAATATTTGGAGGAGTGTGCTGGAAAATCTGTGGGCGATAACCATATGGAGAAATCCCGGTGCGCTACAAGCAGATGTCTGGTCGGCTATGGCAACTGAAATTGAACATTTAAATTGCCAATTTCTTGTTTACTTTCAGGCGTAGAGAATTATGGTTAGGCTAATATAGCCTACGAATGTGTCTCTGAACAACCCGGCAACAATATTTAAGCTAATGTTTTAAGAGTCCGCAACTGAGGCCATATGCGTCCCAAGAGAGAGAAATATAGTGCTATGTTAATTCAACAAACCGCAAAGAAGGTCTGGACTAGGAGATTATGCTTTTTGTTAAAGTTTTATAACTATAGTTTCTGCATTTAGGAAAATCGACGATGGGTATATTTAAAGTAGTTCATATTTGTGCAGACACGATACAAATACGATATATAACATTATCTCATTTGTTCAAGACAATCATAACAAAACAGTTAAAACAAACGGGTACGCACTCAAAATTATAAAGAATCATAATCCATCTAGGTCGATCTGCATACCGCTGTAAGTGGGTTTATGCCTCCCCTCATAATGTAGTTGACATTATTGGAAACGCAACAAATCCAAAGGATAATTCTATGAGCATTAATCATGCGCATTTGTACCTCTTGAAAATTAGCGGAAAACGATGAGTATACAGATTTCCGGACGCAGTTTTTGAACGAATTCAAAAAATGACAAGCATATTGGAATGATTTTGTTGTTCATGTATTATGTAATAATCACGCGCTAACGATACTTGTTTAAATTGTGTTTCATGTTTCAATTCCAGCTTGTGAGAAGTCAGTTTGTTTTTTTTACAAAGCTTTTTAACCCTGATCGAGCTGTTTGTTAACCCGCACCTGTTTACATTATGTTGCACTGGAACTAACATTCATGCAAAATTCCTCATACCAATATATCGATGATATGACGTAAAAACAAGTAACTGTCAGCCAAGTTACTCATTCGAGTCGAATTGCTTCAGCGATTGGTTTCAAAGGGCATCGTCATCGTAAAGGATATAAAGTTACCGCAGAAGCGTTAATAACTTCCAGTCGGAATAAGTCTACCCAATCGCCGATATTAACCAGCTGTAGCACGACCACATGCGGGCTGCGCTTATAAATGATGTACACACTTTCTATTATGGGACAAACTATTATGGAATAAGCGTATGCATTGTACAATCTTCGATAAAGAACAATTTGGAAATAATTTAAAAAGTGTGAACGACCTAAAATTTAACAAACGTGTTTATGTGTTTAATTCATTTATTTCATTTTATTTTTAGCAGGACGATTATATTAAGTCTCGTGCACTTTAAATGTAATAACGCGTTGTGCAGTTTGTGAAGCTTTGGGAACGATTAAGTTTTAAATACAGTCGTTTAAGTAAGGATTCATTTGAATTTTATGTCGGATTGTTTCAACAATTCCGGTTTGGATGTTAAAATAAATGGAATATCCTCGACTGAATTTAAAGAAGGTAACACTACTATTTGTGCATTTAACGAATTATTTATTTTTCCAAACAGTTTAAATTTGGTTTATAAATAGTATA